>JAPZEB010000016.1:13008225-13031929 GCA_029783705.1 Chaetodon striatus
TGTGTGCATCAGTATTAGCAGTGTGCCCGAAATTAGGGAACTGAGAAAGGTGCGATTAAATGCGTTGTTTTTTTTAAACGCGTTATTTTTCCCGTACTTAATTAATTGAAATTAACGCTAAAGTCCCAGCCCTAATAAATATATATATAAGAATTTAATAGCATTGGTATTCAGTGGTGGGAGCATTCAGATCTGTTGAGTAAAAGTAGTAGTACCAAAATTAAATTAATAAGGGTACTTAATTAGGGTTTTTAATCTCAAGCCACTTTAAAATCTGAAATCATCCATGCCCCAAAATGTAGTGAGTACAAGTGTAAAGCAGCAGGAAGTGGAAATACTTTACTTTATGTAGGCCACTGTATTTGGAAGAGGGCATCCGCAGGTTATTGAAATTGCTATTTTTTATTTTTAATTACTGACAGGATTGGCAAACTGTTTATCACTGCTGGCCAAACACAACCAGATTGTGAAATTATTCAAATCCATCCATGGCTGGAACAGAAGAGATGAATACAGGTGTCATGGCTCTGACACATCAAGCTGTTAAAAACAAGAGGAAGAGGAGGTCACAAAATTAGCCTCTGATTTCTACCTGCCCGTCAGTCAGTCTTTCAGCAAGCAGCAGCACAGTCGAGGTTTAACACGTGCGTGTGTGTGTGTGTGTGTGTGTGTGTGTGTGTGTGTGTGTGTACATGTGTGTGTGATGCACCTTTAACAACAAACAATTGCCAAACACACAAAAGGAACATCACCCGCACGCGAGAGGCAAACCGAATTAAACACACATGGCAGACAGATTAAATCAGCCTGCTGTGTTGCACTGACCTTCACATCTGTGAACATGGCGCCGTTCATGAAATCAAGATTGGATTTATTTAATAAGCTAAAATGCTTGAGTGTACAGTTACTGCACTCGGTAAACACACAAGGACGCGGCGGCGGCGGCGGCTCGCTGATGCTTTCATGTAGATCAATTCAAAAGGCCTGATCGCGGTTTAATCCACAGCGTAATTATAAGACAGGGGACTTCTCCTTTGCTGCATGTTAATCTCGCTCTGCCTGACGTTGTTGCTTTCCTTGTAATGTTTCCCAGGCTTTTCAAGGAAGCCAGATTCTCACAGCTGCCAGTGTTCCCATACAGTGTGCCTGCACGGTTTGGAAGCCTCCCATTGTTTTTTAGGGGCATATGTGGGGGAGGGAATCTGCTCAGATGCTATATTAATAGACATGAATAGACTTCATACACACACAGGCTCTTTAGTTATTCCTGTGCATGTGTTGTAAGCATGACAGCTTGTTCGAAAGCATAGATCGTATAATACGTTTGCAAACAATCACGAGTGGATGAGTCTTTGTGAGGCTGTGATACTCTTTTACTCACTCCTCTCCAGCACTCCTTATGCACAAACACACACATTTGCATTTGAGCTAATCCCAGAGGTGTAATCAATGCGGAAATACGTGGCATCAGCAGTATGACAGCATGCTGCAGCACAGCTAGCATAGCAATGAGTATCCAGCAAATCAAGCCTTTAGGAATGGGAACCTTATTAAATAAAAGCGGGAAGGGTCAATACCGGCTATTGACGAGTCCATGAAGCCTGCACTTCAAAGGCTTTTCCCTTTTTTTCCCCCTGTTTGCTTTTCACCAGCCCAGCAGGGAGACGAGTCTGCCCAGTCTGTGTCAAACTGGAATCCTTGAATGCTAATGCCACGTCCTTGGGAGGTAACTTTGTTGTGCTCTACAAGGGAAGTTCAAAAATCCGATCACAAATCAGCATATGGGGGGGGGGGGGGGGTCCCTGGAGTCCCGGACCTGGGGCAGTTTGGTTAAACACACGCTCAAATGCCGCGAGCAAACTTACAAGTGCACACAAGCACTAGTGTATAAGGTGTCTGACAGCCTGAGAGTGTGTCAACACGAAGCCTCATAATCAATGAGGGCCATTCAAAGTGCTACAGTCTGAAATGTCCGGTGCTTCTGTGCCAGTCAGTGTCCAAGAAGTGCTCTGCTTCCATGGTCAGCAGCAGGTATTCAGCTCAAGGCTCCTTCTACCTGGTTTCTCTTTGTCCTGTTCACCTTGTCAATATGTCACCAAGGAGGCCCTTTTTTTGCCACAGTCACAGTGATGGACAGTCACAAGAAAATCCTTTCAAAAAGCTTCAACACCTCACTGCCAGCGAGGTTACACATTTCCATCACTGCAAAATAAGCAAATCAACTCATGCAACATGTAACAACGCTTGCTGCGGTCAAAATGGATTTATGATTTCCTTTTGGTCTTTTTCAATCCCGATATGACGACTGAAATACTGGATAAATCTTAAGAGAAGAGGATAAGCCCAAAGACACTGGGAGGGTTTGAGCCTTTAAAACTCCTTAACATTAGTGTAGCGGTATCAGAGTTGGAGCTCAAATGAACTTGAGCGTGTTCAGATAAATTTCGACAATAATCCCAAATGAAAAGTCCGCCCGTTCCACTGGAAGCTTGAATGATGCAAAAGGATTTACAAGAACTCGGATGTGTCTGCTTTTGTTTGGATGAATGCAGAATGTGTTATTGAGTCTGTCTCAAATGTTTTTCATGCTTAATTCTACAGGGGTAGTGGTGGATAAAATACAGAATTAAATTACTTACTGGTGTTATTTTCTGCTAAAATTGGGCTATGAAGTCAAAAATAAGAACGAGAAAGATTATGGATATCAGTGTAATATTTCCATGGCTATGTCATGGTGGCACCCTGCAGTTGAGCGAATGGGCGTGTTTTCAGCGGAGTCCAACACGGGTTTGATTTCCAAGACCCGCGACCAAACTGAAACCATGACTTGCAATACCCCACCCACCTCGCCACCTGCACATAGGACTAATTAGTTAATCAACCGGACCTGCTAACACAGGATCCATGGCCCAACCTGAAACCACGAATTCCGTAATAACCATGCGCTGTTCAAATAATTGGCTTAGACTGCATGTTTAAAGTAATCATTTTGGGACATTTTCACTCATAAACTCAGATAATATGTCTTCAAACAAATGTAATTCAGGAAATACAATTTAAGTAAATATGTTTTGCTTATGCTCACAATATAAAGAGGCACATTTCACTGATTGAAGCAGGCGCAGAACACTGAGCCGATACAGAGTCAGCACTCAAAGGATTAAAAAATTAAAATGAAACTGTTTTATGTTGGCGGCATGGTGGTGGAGTGGCTGCCACAGCTGTCTCACAGCAAGAAAGTTTCCGGTTCAAACCTGCCGGCCAGCTGGGGCCCGTCTGTATGGAGTGTGCATGTTCCCCAAGTCAGCAGAAGTTTTACTGGGTACTCCAGCTTCCTCCCACCATCCAGAGATTTTCAGGTTAGGTTCGTGACTCTAAGTTGTCCGTGTCAGACCTGTCCTCTTGCTCAATGCCCCCCCCTCCGACCCTGAAAAGGATAAGCGGTTACAGATAATGAATGAACAAATTGTAATATTTCTAATTTTATTTTAATCCAACAGCTGTGATCTGACAAGCACGTTCTATTTTTTCACCCAGAACTAAAACCTGAAATAAAATTAAGTCTAAGTACCACCTGGGAATCACTTATTTTGTGGGGTCATACGCAGGGCACCAGAAAATACCCAACCTGTTTCAGGGCTCTGGTTTACAGTGGAATACAGACACCCCCTGTTTAGAAACAAGAGGAGGGAGGATGCTCCTAGTGACTTGGAGTTGACTGGTGTGTAACTGACTGCTGTTGGGAGGGAAAATTCTAGGTGGCTGCATCTGTAATATGCAAGCAAGCAGCACCTCCAGGGCTAAAAAATGAACACGTAGTGCCAAAAACTGCAGTTCCTCTAATGTCCACCAGAGGCTGGCTCCAGAGGTCAGACTATCCCCTCAGACTGTTAAAATGCCCTCAACTTAACGGCAGAAATAAAAATGTTTACAGCCAGGTATAAAACAATTTTGGTCTCCTTAGCGAATTTCCCCCTTCATGGTAACTGTACGGGTGGTACATTTTTATGTATCTCACCCACTGACATTTTATTAAGGCTTAAAGTTACGCATAAATATGGGTCCTGCTCCAAGTAACAGGCTGTCTGCCAATAATGTTCAGCCTCTCAGTTAGATCCACCCCTCGCTCCTCCACAGCGCCAGCCTCTTGCCCAAATATGGTCACTTCTGGCTCTAAAAAACCAAGATGGCGACTGCTGTAATGCCAAAGTTGAGGCTTCAGAACGGGAGTCAACAATCTAATGGTTCACATTACGGTAGCTACATGCATTATTTTTACAGTCTATGGAAGTATGACACCTTTGTCTGTGAACACGGCAGCATGTGCAATTAGAAGGACACATACTGTTGTGTATATATGCACCATAAATACTGTTAAATGCCCGCAGGACTAGTGTTAGTCTTGGCAACACAAAGAGAAATAAAGCCGGGAAGTAATGAGTCGCGCTGCTATGTGATGGAGGAAAAAAAGAAACAGACATAAAACAGAAAGCGATCAATTCTGCAAATTTCACTTCAATCAGGCCTCAACTTATCTCAGAGATATCGATTGCTTTTCTGTTGTGCTTTTTCACCACAGTAACGTTTGCAGTCTCTTATTTCTGTTTGTCTGTGGAAACAATCACTTATTCAACTTCGCCCTTCAGGAAAACCTGAATAAAGTATTGTCATGCTGGAGTGATTTTGTTTAGTTGCTCACTCTCAAAGGAAACTACTGCACTCCGCCACCCACCACTGCCAATGTTAAACACTGACTTGAAATGTGTTGTAACCTAAGGGGGGGGATGTGCCCTGTTGCTATCCTCAAACTTTTCACATTAATGCTATTGACCTCCAGTCTTCTTAGGGGGTACAGTAGGCCTCTAAATCCACATGCGCACCACAATCTCAGCAGATTGATGTGGCTCTGGAGTGAGTAACTCCATTGATTTCATTTCACGGGGCATTCGATTCAGTAGATCATAGCACCTACAACAAGATTGGGTTGGCATGGATTTTCTCCATCAGGTCAAAGAGGCTTAGACCATAATTGTTTTTTATTACTTTTTGGCTCTTAAAACATACCCATGTATCATATTTCTGACGACTGCTCGATATCACACACACATCAACTGACACAGGTCAATTTTTTTCCACATGATTCCTTTGCTGCTGTCTTGTATTGAGAAACTCTTTATTTGATTAGCCATGAACCTTTAATGTATAGATTGTCATGGAGGTGGCCACTGAAATGTTATTTCTTTCTCTGCTTTTGTTTAGTCAAGGCCGACATATGTGTGAAATAAAGACCTTATTGGCTCAAGACACTGGGTGCAAGCTTTTTACTGCACAGACAGGCTCTGACGCCATCAGGTCATCACTCATTTAACTCATGATTCTGTTATCTTTCTGTTTCCCTCCAATCTTGCATAACCCTAAATTCAGACACAATTTATGTGCATTGCCCAATTGGTGAATTTATTTTTCCTAGCAGGGATGTCAGTTTTGAAGCAGCACTGTGGTGCAGTGGTTAGCATTGGGTTTTCTCCAGGTGCTCCAGTTTTCTCCCACCATCCAAAGACATGCAGGTTAATTAGTGACTCTAAATTGTCCGTAGGTGTGAATGTGAGTGTGAATGGTTGTCTGTCTCTGTGTCAGCCCTGTCATCCCGCCTCTCGCCCAGTGTCAGCTGGGATAGGTCCCAGCCCCTCTGCGACCCCCAACAGGATAAGCGGTTGCAGAAAATGAATGACTTAATGATGTCAGCTATTGATTTTGCTTTTGATAGCTTTACATCCATTAACTGCTAACTAACTGGTTAATTTTTAAGAAAAAAAAAAGCCAAATGCTGTAAAATACTTTTGAGTATCCAGCAAATTTCTATGATTTGTCCCAATTTAATACAAGCTGCAGCATTCTGTACTAGTTGAAGCCGAGCTACTGAAGATTTACTGAGGCATGTAAACGGTGCATTGCAGTGCAGTGTTTTAGCATTTTGAACTATGTTAGTACTAGTTCTACCTGTGCCAACAGAGCTAAATAATGTTAAAAAGGGTTTTGCAGCTCAAGTTTAGCTGCTTACTCACCACGGCAACCTGGGGGTTGATCAGAAGTTGGGTGCAATGTTTCCACAGCAATGCTTTTGGGTTGAGATGGCATTACTAGCAGTAACCTCCCAATCAGTGGCCCTGCTAGCTAGCTAGCTTCCACTAGACCCAGGTAAACTGAAGAGAAGTAGAATTAACCTATAGACCGACATGTGTAACTGGTCATAAGTATTCTCTGAGGTTAAGCGAACCTTGGATGGTGAAGGCATACCCCACCGACTCTATCTTACTTTGCTTCTGATTGGCTTACCCTGACATTTGTACCCTCACAAATGTCACATGTCTCTCTACGCTGTCCCTAACCAATCCAACCAAAGCAGGCAATGAGTAAGAGCCGATCAAGGGGAGAGTAGGGCGGGTCTGCCTCTGCAATTCTAGGAAAAGAAAATTAGTTGGCTAGACGTTTCCCCACTCTGAGTTTGTGGAAATTCGTAATGTGTCTTTGCTTAGGAAAGAGTCAAGGTTAATGCTTAAGATAGGGTTAGGACTTCGCAATTTCTGTTGGCATGAATGCTAATGTGCTAATCACCTGCTAAAGCAACACATGAACTCAATTTCTGAAGAGAAAAATGGAGAATGGAAGGAATTAAGTCTGGTAAATAAAACTTGATTTGTCCCCTCTTTTCTTGTTGGCAGTGTTTGACCAGTCCAACCAAATATTTACACCAACATCTGTACACATGCATATCTGTAAATGCATTTTGCCTCTACTGTAATTGACATACTGTTACGCGCACACAAGCATTCACAGGGGGGCCTCATCAGGTTTTCGAACAGATTATGGCCAATGGCTCCGCATCTCTCCCTCCATGATTAGCTGTGGATACGTTCAGAGACCGCGTCTTGCAGGAGCAGAGTTCTGGCCCTGCCTCGACTGCCAATTATCACCAAAGCAGAGGGCTAATTAAAGTTTGATTAAGTTCAGAGTGTTCTTGAGGATATGCAGAGAGGGGGATCGGGAGGGGTCCCACCCAAGATCACACGGTGTCTGTCAGAGGCAGGCGCTGTGAAATTGGATTGTTGGCCGTTATCAACCTTTGACCCTAAGTACCACGGCGCTTGGCGAATTCAGCAGCTGGGAAAAAGAAAACTCACTCAAGGGAAAGAAAAATAGTGCTGCTGGATGTCCACTGTGGGCAAGAAAAGTGAGCCGCACTGTCACAAGAGAGCTATTTACTAATGAGGTCAAAGAAGGATGGGATGTATGGAGGGAGATTCTTTTTCACTGAGAACTATAAGGAAGGAGGTAAAAAATGCACAACCTACACACTCCACATTTGTACAGACAACAGTGAGATCTTGAAAAGTTCTATTTGTGAGTTCTTCCACAGCTTCTCTACAGGATTGTGCTGTGTAGGAAGCTGCGTCCCTTTGGGAGCTGAGTTGCAGGTATGGAACGGGGACGTATTGCCCCCTTAAGGGGAACAACAGCCCTGCTTGTTCAACGGTCGGCTGGGAGGAACACCGGTACAACCCGCCAAACCGTCCTCCTTCTGCTACGTTCTGACTGAACTTGACACACACCTCACTGCCAAAGAAGGGGGGCCGCATTACTAATTCATGACATTCACTCGCATATTAATGGCGCACCTTTTCGTGGCAAGCGAACATATGCACGAGGCGGCTCCGGGTTGTATTTTTAAAACAGGAAGAAGGTGAGGGCAGTCAGGTGGAAGAGCGGAAGACGACGGATGGCGGCGAGGCAGAAAAAAAAACACTCTGGCGGAGAGAATTCTGGGGGACTTGTGCAGATTTCACTCAGTGGCTTGTGCGAGTAAGCAAAGGTAATTATGATAATGGACATTAATGGCTTTATAAGTAAGCACTAATGGCCACGGAGATTGAGAGTGTATATCGTACAGCACCTGACCTTCATATTCCTCTGTGAATTCAATCTAACTCGAGCCATGCAGCTGAATTAGAGGAGTGAAATCTTGTGCTGCTTGGCACAGGGTATTGTGTTGAGATCCTTTAGCCTGAATCTTTTAAGCTTTGTCTCACCGGCTCGAAAGCTCGGCTGCAGAGGAAAAAACACATTGTTTCAGCTCCACATTTCCACCTGCTCTCATCTGACTGACTCATGCCTTTTCCCTGTTTTAGAAGATTAGCTTTCTTTCTCCCTAGAACTCCTCCCTTCCCTTCTTTCTATATTTCCTTCTTTCTCGAGAAAAAAAAAAAATCCAGCTTCAGCACTTCTAAAGCTGATTCCTCCCCCTCCACCTTTCTCCTCTCATCTTGCTACTCTACTCTTGGCTGGGGGTTAAGGGATGAAGGGCTGTCTGATCGGGTGTCTGCACATCAACGTGAGCGCCGGGCTTTCTTCTTTCTCCACAGACTTGGATCATCTATTTTCTCCTTCTTCTTCCCCCAGTAAAATGTTGGCCATCTCCACATTTCCTCCTCAGGTTTAATGATTTTAGATATCTTCCCCCCCTCCTAATGCGTCCCATTGCACCTCCACAGCACTTGTCTGCTCTGCTCAGTTTTTTGTGTTTCTGTGTTGTACTGGCACCCCCATTTATCAATGTCAATCACCGGTTTTAAAACTCAACAGGCTTGCACACATCGATTACCACTGAATAAAGAATAAAGCATGATGCAAATTTCAGATCAAGGTCGATAATGGAATAATAAGTGCGAACCGCGACCTCTTAATGAATGCGTTGATATTGCCCTCTGCCCATCTAGTTAGAGGAAACACGAGGGCCAAGCAAGGGAAGACGTTTTCTTGTCAGTGACCTTTTTTATTACATTCATTAACACCTTACAAACCAAACCGCCGTGGTCAGAGCTTGCGGGTGTCATCTTACTGGAAGAAAAAAATATGGAAATGAAAATTGAGTGAAGAACCAAGAGATTCCCAGCCCTATTAAAAATGCAAATGACAGTATTAAGAGCAGCATGTTGAAATAATTGATTGTTAAATCAGTTGTTGATGGCGCCAGACGAGGAGTCGGAATTTATCAGCAAGTCCATGACACTGTGAACGAAAAGAGAATTTAGAGTAGTATCTAACATGAAGATTTACACCCCCCCCCAGATGAACTTGTCCCTTTAGCCCTTTCCAGTTTGGTTACACAATCATACTTTTCAGAAAAGAAAGGGAAAAAGTAATTTCGGACACAGGCTTAGTGAAAAAAAACATGATGAGAGAATTCCAATTTACCTGATACTCATTCTTCTTTTTCCCCCTGAAAACAGAAGCTATTATGGCAGGAAGGCTGTCATGCAGAAAATAAGTGTGTCTATGTAATTATACGCATAAGCCCCCTCGCTAAAAACCACACTGATCCAGCCACAAAAAGGATTCAAGTTTCAGAACTGCCACGGTTACACAGAATTATCTCTGCTGTGTAGTTTGAGTTTTGATTTTCTGACAGGGATACATTTTCCATACTCTGTGCCTTGCACACCACGCAACAAATGTTCTTTATACAGTCAGAGGAGGCAGGAGATGAAGCGTTAGCTGTCCATTTTCTTCATTCCCATATTCAGATGAAGCCAATGTGGCATTAAGTGTGCGCAGCCTGAATAGCTTTCTGTTGCAAACGCACTCAATTCTTTGGTTTTAGAATTCTTAGCAATGCAGGGCTTTCAGTCTCAACATGTCACAGGAAACAAGGGCAAGTAGCGTGGGTATGAGCTTTTTCCTTTAACTTAATCAAGAAAAAGGCAATTCGACACAGTTGCACTTGCACGACTCCTTGCTTTTGAACGACTCAATCTCAAAAGAGGAAGATTATTATTAACCCAACTTCCACAAAGTTCATTTGTACCAATCAGGATTTGACTTGGGCTTAACTGTTTGGAGACTTGACTCCTGAAGCACTCGTCACAGTGGCCACAAGTAAATGTACATTTCCACACACCACGGATACATTACATTTGCACGTTTAATACATACCATGTACCTGTCCACAGGAGGTGTGGATGGTGGATGGCAAGAAACCTAGTCGACAATAGGGTTGCAACGGTATGAGATTTTCACAGTTCGATAACTGTCCCAGAAAATATCATGGTTTCACAGTATTTAAGAATTTATCTTATCAGTCAGAATGACCCGTAAAGGAACGGAAATGGAAGGGTTATTGTCGGTTGCACAAACATTTTATTACTACAATTGAAATTTTAAACTATTTTGTTAATTGAAGTTTGTATAAAAAGTCTCCTCTCAATAAATAACTAAAAGAAAGGGGAGATTCAATGTCCAGTTGCTTTTTTTTTTTTCAATATCGTAGATAAGAAAAAGTACACAATACGATAACTATCATCCTTATCATGGTATACCTTGAAACTGCTATATTGCTGCAACCCTAGTTGCCAAACAACGTTGTGAAACCCAACTGAGATGGCTGCCAAGCTGTACACCACAGCTCGAAACAAACAAAGAAACAAAACCGGCTGTTTTTTTAGCTAGACATTAGCAGCATTTCCACCCAGGACTGTGCCATTAAAAGTGGGTAATTTGAGCCTAAACATGATCTTTTCTTAACCATAACCAATTTGTTTTTTGTGTCTAAATGGAACCACATGCTAATCACAGCATTGTTTAAGTGTAAAGGTTCAACAAATCTGCTACATTCAATGTTACATATCCATTGGTTTACAGAAACGTGCAATGCCATGATTTTTTCTGGCAACGGGGTTGCATGACCTGACTATTTTAGGACTTGGCAGTTGTGAAAGTTGTAATTGTAATAAAGTGATTTAAGACTTAAGACTGCTGAAGACTTGACTTGAAAAGCAATTTAAAAAGTATTTAGTTTTGAGACTTGACCTGGTAAGGTACCACATTGTTTATTAGACTTCTGTATTTGATTGGACACCATTCAGAGTTCTGAGAGACTTGGGATTGACTTGGAAATTGCTAATAATGACTTGTGACTTAACACTGATTTTACATAAGACTTGCTTTGACAAGATCAATGTCTTTGTTTGCTTGTCTCAACCTACACATTGCTTGAATCGGACTTCTCTCAACTGACTGTCAAGTGACTTGCACTCATCTTGACTGACTTGCCACATGTGTTGGACTTGTCCAGCCCAGTCACCAAAGGAAAATGTTGCCATTGTATGTTTCTTCAAAATTACCAGTATGTAACATTTGTACATTTCATAGGTAGCATATCAGCATTTCTACTGGTGGAGAATACATGAGCTGACTTTATCAGAAGGTGGAGGGGATGGGCGATGATGTGAAACCTAGACAAGATGGCTGCCGAACTGCAGACTGCAGCTTGAGACTAACAAACAACAAAACCAACTGTTTTTTTTAATGAGACATTGTGACATTTCCAGCCAAGGTTGTACCAACAAAAGCAGGTATTTCAAGCCAAAACATTCTTCTCCTCACCATAAGCTATAGGTTTTTTGTGCCAAAACTTAACCACAGCATTATTAAAACATAAAGAAATGTAGAGTTTCAACATATCTGCTACATAACAATTTACAAATGTTACATATCTGTGGTTTGCATCAACACTCAATGGCAGCATTTATTCTGGCGATCAGGTTGCTTGATTTGTCTTCAAAACTCAACTGTTGTGATACTTCACTCTCTTAAGACTTGACTGCTGAAGGACTTGACTTAAAAGCAACTGAAAAGTACCAAGTTTCAAGGCTTCACGTAGTAAAAATACCACAGCAATAGAAAATATTTACCAATGAGACCTATGTATTTGGACACCATTTAGAATTCTGAAAGACCTGGGAAATCAGTGGTTGTTCTTTTATCTTTCACCCTGGAGGCCGGTGTTCACTGCCCATAAGATTGTCAAGCCAAACCCTGTTCCTTTTTACCAAACCCAATACTGTTGTATTGTAGCATAAAGAAGACTTAAAATAAGAGAAGCTGAGACACAGAGCTGCACATTTGAGAGTCTTTTAATCTCGAGAGAAAGTCAAAGTATTGGTATGTCATGACAATTTATTGCGTCTGACAAACAAGCATTGTAGGTACTGTACGTACTTTGGCTTCAGTTTATATTCGTAGTATTATTTCCTGCTATTTAGATAATCAGTTCTGAGAACAACTGCCTCTCCCCACATGACCAGTTAGGTCAGAATCATGCCAGAGCATCTCGCTGAAGTCATGTCAGGCCATCTACACTATAGTTGGCAAAATGTAACCGTATGCATTTGTTCGTGAAGGAAAAAAAAGTCAGTTCATGGTGTTGTACATATGTAGTGCATTTATTTTAAAAAAGAGACTGTATGCAAACTGTACATTTTCTGTGAAAACGGAAACCGAAATGGAAAGGTGACATGTCGTCCTAGAATGTCAGCCAACAAACCCGGGGTACCTTGCACATCTTATGTGGACGTGGAAAGTCCTGACCAAACGTCGATGTGTGACGAGGTTTGAGTGAGAATGTGTTGATATTCGACATAAGACTTGCTTCAAATGAAATGTACAAATGTTACATATCTGAGGTTTTCAGAAATGGACGGTGCCAACATTTATTCTGGCGATTGGGTTTGTCTCAATGGACTTGACATGACTTTGGCTTGTCTTGACCAACTTGTTACTTGATTTGAACTTGTCTCAACTCACTTAACACTCGATTTGTCTCCACTGACTTGGCAAGTAACTTGCATTTATCTCAGCTTTAGTCAAAGGTAAAGTCTTGCTTTGATGCAACTTAAGACTTTCTTGCATGTCTTGATATGTGACTTTAACCGATCTCAACTGACCTGAGATGTGACTTGGACTTGTCTGGACTCACTGGTCTTGGACCTGCCTTAAAAACTGCCCTGTTCCTGCCCACATTTATACCATTCGGTCTGGAGATTATTAAAAAAGCAGACCTTCTGGTCACAAGTCTGCTTCTGTTAGTGTCACCATGACTGGTACAATGGCTGTCATGTCCTGTGACCCTGCAGGTATTGTATTGTCTGTGTACATGTGGATACAGCTTCAGTTACATACAGCTGTTCCCCAGGGCACCCAGTAGTGTTACAAAAGAGTGTTTTGTAGCGGCTTTTTTTTCTTTATCTGCCTGTATAGTGAGAGCAACGAGCAACAAATTGGTCATCTGGTACGTTTGTAGTTAGCCAGCGTGAGAGCACAGGCGGGCAGCGTGTTGGTCGGCATTATCTTGTGTAGCTGATCAAAAGGCTGCTCTTATTTTATCTGTGATACATTTTCTGCACAATTTTCCCTCCCCTGTCAGCGAGTGGTGAGCGGTTTCATCAGCCTTTATGTCTCCGGCGCTTTTGCACTACACGAGTGAGCATCTTTGCTTTTGATTCCCGGCTAACACAATAGGCATTTGTCAGACCGGGCGACGGAGGCTATTGTGAGGAAAAATGAGACGAGAAAGAAGACATTCAAGGCTGGTGAGTGTGATCATGTTGCACATGGAGAGGCACCATTAAGCAGAGTGAGAGAAGGGCAAAAGCAGGACAATAAGGGGAGAACTTATACAGTTGAGCCCTCTTTTTTTTCCAGCGATCAGAGGGAGAAATGAAAAGAGGGGTGAGGGTTTATGAAAGAGACGAAGGGAGAAAGGGAGAGAGACAGAGATTGCCCCAGCTGGCGCAGTCTGCTGGGAGCAGGTAGTGTATTTGGGTCAGCACATTGCATCATCAGCATTTCTCCCAACCTGCCTGAGCAAACGGAGAAGGGGCCAACCTGCTCGGCGAGCTGCATTATTAAGAGTTTCTGCCTCTGCACTCAACGTGTCTACTGTACTCGCCCTCTCACATACAGTACAGTACGTACACACGCCGAAACATAATGTACCCACACACACAGAAACCTCTAAATGTCAGCTTGCAGCAGATATGCACACACATGTTCGGGCCCTCTGGCTGGCTCTGATCAATATAATCACTCAGTGTGTTTTATTAGAAGAGATGATGACTTATGCTCAGGCCTCCATCTCTCTGCCCGTCTCACATGAATTCGTCCTTGTCATTATGCAAACAACACAGATAATGGTTTCCCATAAAGCAAAGAATGTAAATGTAGGCATAATGGATGAACTGCGTTTTACTCACAAACTCTATTTGTGTCCCTCCACGAGGAGGAAGTATGGAGTGCATTACATCCCTAGTTTCCAACCTGGGAATCCATGAGATGAAGCCACAAGGTGATCGGCAAGTTGGGGAACAAGACGGGTAGCTTTCGTGATGGTCTCTTTTCTTTCGGTGGTAGGTTGTCTTCGCTGGTGCTTTGTTGTAATTTGCTACATACAATAAATAGATCCACTGTCCCGCTCACAGCTTTCCGTATTATATGTCATCATCCCTCACACTGGCTGCCGATCCATCTCTGAGCTGCTCTCCTCAGAGTCAGTACAACGTCTGCACGGTTAGCACGAGCTAACGGAGCAGCAGCGGCTAACATCCAACACCGAGGATTTAACAGTTCCGACAAACTTGAAGCGACACCAACACAGCTTGGCTCTGTCATTCAACTCAGTGCAGGGCTCACACTCCTGCAGCAGTAGTCTTATAATAGACGAAGAGGTAGCAATAAATTGCACGCAGCTCTACAATAAAATAACATTTTATATATTTCAATTAGTAAAAAAACATATAAACGTCATGTTCACATGTGGGAGGGGCAGCCAGAAGTGCTCTGTACATTGAGCGAATACTGACATCCAAAGGAGTACTCATGTCTGTCCCTAGTTATCAACGGATTTAACGACAAAGTTGAGCCGTTTCAGTGTTGTGAATATGTTGGGAGCGAAGGATGTCATTCTATCATTTAACGGCTCTGTGTCAGATTTTAGCCGCTGCTGCTGTGTTAGCACATGCTAACCAGGCAGACATTGAACTGATTAGCTTACTACTTTCACGTTGTTTGACAACACCATCACAATGATTGGAATTTGTTCTAGAAACTTCAGGCACTGAGCTGCCGCGATGTTTCGCATTGATGTGCAGTTGTAGCTTACCAATGCAGTGGTTAAAGCAAAGACGTAACCTCTTTAGCGAACGCCAGCTAGACAATGGTTAACTGACTGCACTTGTGTAGCACCTTTCTGGTCTTCTGACTACACTATGTCACATTCACCGATTTGCACTCAAAGTCGTACACTGGTGGCCGAGGCTACCCTACATGGTCCCACCTGCTACTCAGATGGACACACACTGATGGAACAGGAGCAGTTTGGGGGTCAGTATCTTGCCCAAGGGTACTTGGAGGAGCTGAGGATTGAGCCGCTGATCTTCTGATTAGTGGACAACCCACTCTACCTCTGAGCCACAGCCACAGCAATAAGCATAAGCTCAAAGTCAAGACTAGACAATAACAGGGGTGTGATTTATTTAAAGTTATGATAGGTCGCCCAAAATGGCGCATGGCCTTCAGATTTTTCCATCACCATTAAGCAGTCAATGATGGAAAATGTTCAGCTTACAGGACCTCTGGTGTCATGCTGCAACAGCTAACGTTGCCTTGAGACGCTCACTTCAAGCGGAGACGAGCAGCGGGCTCCCGAGGTCTGGTAATCTCCCTTCTTTTTAACCCCACACCCCCAGATTGTTTACATGTTCAAACTTGTAGGCGTCATCTCCGACCGAGGCAATTTATTAGATTTCTCCCAATTTATCAGCTCCCTCTGGAGCCACAAAAGACTTTGTACAACTTTTTTTTTTTTCCACACATGCGATCCTCCCCGAGACATGTAAACTGTGGACTTTGATGTGTGAAATCAGTAGAGTTTCCCTTTAAGGGGTTATTCACATAAAGGATTGTGAACAGCTGAATGAAATTAAACTTGAAATATTGTCAGATTTCTCTAAAATTGCATCACAAGAATTCTTTGTATCTCATAGGCGGAAAGACACGGAGTATTCCCACATAATATATTACAGACATATACAGTTACAGTATGTTTTATTGGCGGTGCTTAAATAGCGCTGGCTTTAGTACAGTTTTAACCACGTTTTAGTTTCCTGCAGTAATTGCACTGGAATTGACCTCCTGAGAGCTCACACTCTTGTTTAACAGTTGAACAGAATAAAGAATGAATGTGGCCTCTTAAGTTTAACATGTGGGAACCCTCTTGAGTTAAATATAAAAAAGCAAAACTGTGGATTTCATCTATTAGATTGCAAATTAAACATGAGAGGAATCTGATGTAATACTGCCAGCTGCAGTCATCATTATTTCAGTGTATCTTTACAAATCACTTTTTAAAAAAGGTCTTTTTTTTTTAATTTTACCAACCAAAATTGAAGCACATGTCGTGGTTTTTTTAGCAGGCTGATTTTACATTACAATTAAAATTAAAATCTGCTCCCCATTGAAGTAAATTGACAGCGATGCAGAGCGACAAAACAAATGATGGAGTGCAGACCCAGAGCCACATCTCTCACTGCCCGCACTTCTCCAGAAACAAATTTTAGGTTGCACTCGAGAGGCAAACACCGGCCCTATTTTTAACTGTGTACCGTATTGATGATTTTGCAGGGCTGTGTGTAATGCCTGCATTTTAATTGCATATTTGCGGCATCGGGGAATAAATGCAATTAACTCAATGTGGGTGGACTTCAATCACAAAGATGCACTGTAGTGAGAAAAAGGTTGTTAGAAGGTAATTATGACTTTGTGATTATTCATTATACCGCATTCACTGTGTGTGTGTATCTGTGTGTGTGCATATTTATGAGGATGTGTGTTGGCCGGCGTGTATGTACAGTAAGCAGTATTTTATATTTCATTATCAGAGAGGAATTGTGCTGAAAGGGGCATCTTTTGCTGTTAACAAGGTTGTTTAACAGTTGGTAATTTTCTTTTTTCCATCCTCACCCTGGTGATTAATTGTAAACAAAACAGTACGCTCGCTGTTGTGATTCAGGTAGGAAGCCAAACAGAAGCAGTGACGGGGTTAAACAAGTCAAGTTAATTGAATTTGTATCAGTGGTGAAAAGATTTAATAACGTAAATTGCATTTCTTTTTTTGTTTCATTTATTAAAGTACCTTAAATTCAAATGGTGTCTGCTTTTACATGAGAGTAGGGAGCAACCAATCACCAGACAAAAATGTTGTCATTGTATCTTCATGGAAAAACAAAGATAGATTATATTTGCACTTTATTTTGTGGCAGAAACATCCAAACTTTATGTTTCAACGATGCTGGAGTTTGGTTTAGGCTAGGGGTGGCAACCGTTACAATCAAAAGAGCCATTTTTGGCCAAAAACTAAATAAAAAACTGCCTGGAGCTGCATGTTTAAACATATCTGAACCTTATAATGTAAGTAACACAGCCTGTAAGTCCTAAATAGCCTATAAACATTACTAATAAGTCTAAATGAGCATTCATTGGTATGTTTTACTACAAGGTGGCTGCTCTGCAGTGGCCTAATTATAATAATTTGGTACTTTAACTTTAACACACTATTAAATTCTTAATTTTCCTCCGGGCCTTTTTTGTTTTTTTGAATTTGGAATCCATAGTTAGTCTAGGTAAGAAAATTCAAGACAAGCCGCTGCTGTTTACGTTCAGCAAAATGTATAGGAAATGGTGCCAGGCCATACAATTTGAAATCTGAAATAAAAATAGAAAAAAACAGCCATTATTAATTGCCATGTAATTTTTCATCAAAGCCACAGGGAGCCACTGGAGAGGGGTTAAAGAGTTGCATGTTGTTGCAGAGCCTCAGGTTGCCCACCCCTGGTTTGGGCAAAGGTCATGATTAAGCCTAAAATACCTAGCTTTGGCGTCAAAATACCCGCAGGAAATGAGGCAACATCTCTGTAAAACTGGTTTTTGTGCCACTATCCCAGCAGGAAATGCAATGTTGGGTGGCTACAAAACATCGACATTTGGTGCCCTAAAAGCAGCTGGGAACACATCAGTGACTTGCTAAAGAACGCGTATAGCCACTAGCCACCGTCAACCCAACAACTGGTGATTATTTGATTATATCTGGGATATATTCCCCCTTCATTTCAACTGGGAGTTTGAGTGAAGTTAAGCTTTTTAAGTTTAATAAATAAACAAAATTAATTCAAACATCAAAGACAGGAAATTATCTTACACTTATTTTCCTTATTAAATAGAAAAATACAACCATACATCCTTTGAATTCAAGTTTCTCTCTTTCACCGAACTAAGACAAGCTTCGTGACCTTGTTAATTTACTGTAAAACACACTTTGAACTTGATAATAACAACATAAAACTCACCCAAACCATCGTGATTAATCTTTCCGTAGACTGTATAAATTGATGGAGGCCATCCATTGGTTTGTGGACTTAAGTTTGGCATTTTGGCTGTCACCGCCTTGGGTATTTGGAACCACAAGTGACCATATTTGGATGACAGGGTTGGAATAACCCAAACACTAGCTGCTAGCTTGGTTAGCACAGTGCATTTGCAGCAATGGTTAGCTGTGATAATGCTAATGCTAATTTTTGCCAGCGAAAAACAGGCTTTAAACCATTTAAACACAATTTTAAAGTCTCTGCATTGGCTTCCTGTGTGCTTCAGACTTGATTTTAAGATCCTTTCATTGGTTTATAAAGCTCCTAGATTTGCTTTCATTGAACCCTCCAGAATCCTCAGGTCTTCTGGTAGTGGCCTTTTAATCATTCCCAACATTGGGACAAAAACCCAGGGTATTGTTTTATTGTTTCTATTGTGTGAAGCACTTTGTGTTGCATTCTGTTTGTATGAAAAGTGCTATATAAATAAAGTTTGATTGATTGAGTTTAGTATTACCAAAATGCTGGAAACCAAAACGTTACAATCAACTTTCATAAAGTAAAAACACACTGAAATAGTGGCAGCTACGGCTACGTCTATACTCTGTGAATCAGGGTTTACGTTATGGTTACGTAGCCTTGTCGCCGCAGTTGCGACTTATCAACGGATGGCACACACCTGTACCTCAAAGTGGCTATACCCTTAAAAATGCCTAACTTTATCAAACCTTAGTAAAATGTAAACAAGTGAGTTATAAAAGCCAAAACCGATATTTGTACCAGGTTGTAAACATGTTAATTTCTGCCATAAAGTTGAACATTTTAACATGGTGTTGTATGGGGATTGACTCGCTTTTGGAGCCAGCCCCAAGTGGCCATTAGAGGAACTGCAGTTTTTGGTACTTCTGCGTTGGCTTCATTTTTTAGCCACCAAGGTTGCTGCTTCAGTCTTTCAGTTTGGTTGAAGTGAACCCTTAATTTGACCGTGCTAGATTCAAAAATATGCTAAAGTAATATACACCCACCGAGCAGCTGCGAAGACTCATTCTTTGGAGGCAGACCAATAAATAAGAAAACAAAAATGCCCAGGAAAAACTAACAGGCAATGTACTCAACCAGTTGCCCATAGCCAATATATTCATCCAAATGCTCAGCCATATTCTACATGACTTCCCATCACTTGTTCCACTCTTCATTTTGTGTTGCATGGCTTGATTCCCCATCAAAATAAAAAAGTAAAAACAAGAATATTTCTAAAATAAATGTGGCTGTATTGCAACATACTCACAATGTTGCCCTTGAAAAATGGCTCTCTAAGCACCAAAGCTTATAAATATGAAATCTTTAACTGTCCTTTAGCAAGGAGCTGAACCCTTGACCCCGGCAGTCAGCAGGGAGGTACCTCTGCACCCTTTACACACAGCTCAACCTCATAACTCTCCATCACACATCCACAACTGCGCCCACGCCTATTCCCTCACCTAGCCGCTCCAAACGAGGGAGGCCCATTTGGAGCCTGGGGCTGGAGTGGATCCATCACCCTTCCCCGTGTAGGATGAGGGATGAGCGGCCGTGCATCACCCTAATGGTCTCAGCCGTCAGGGGTGGGATGAGCCGGGTCTCCCCCCGCTGCCCAGGCTAAGTGCTCGGGGAGGTGATGGAGGACCATTCTGTGCAAATGCATGACATGGTTAATGCTCTGCACCACATCAGAGACCAGCCATCAGTCTGCACCTGGCTGACAGACAGGCAGAGATAGGGAAGAGTTGTCTTATCAAATCTGAGGCGATTACAGCACTCTCACCTTCATCGACATCTTAAAGACTTCTTACTGGAGGACTTTTGGGAAGTTAGCTGGATCATTCAGAGGCGGGTTCTACACAGACCCCAAGGTCTGTCTTAAAGCCACATGCCAGCCATTGTTACTTCCTGTTTTCGACTAAACATTCTTTCTCAAACAGAGAGAATAGGGATGTTAAGAGTCGGAAGTAATCCATCATTGTCACCATGACAATCAGATTGCTGTTTTAGCATCAAGATCAACATCAATGGCAAAGATAGCTATAGCATAGATTTTTTCAAGGACGGTGAGGGCACATAAGTTATAAGGAGGTCGATCTTTCTACATCTCTTTCACATAAAAACGAGGACCCACGATGAGATAGGGGCTGAACTGACCACACTATCAACCTGGTCTCATTCTGAAATTGTTGAATACTGGCACTCAGGCAGTGACTTCCGTGCAAAGAAAGCCGTCCTTTCACATCGGTACGATATGACAATGGGAGCCGTCATTGAGTGACGCAGCCTGAAGGAATCAGGGGACACGTGGTAGGACAACAATGTAAGTTAAGGAGGTGAAAAGTCCCTGTGGGGCGGAAGCAGGGGGTCGTGGAAGGGTCCAGCAGTGACCGACTTTCACCCAGCAGGAGGCCGGTGTTATATGTAGACGAGGTCGTAGTGAGAATGCATTGGTACTTGAGCTAATGGCTGGCATTTTGGTAGACACTGCCGGTGCCTCCATGGCTCCTTGACCTCCAGATTAGGTCCAAAGTCCAAAGATTTTTAATCTGCAAGGACCAAAAACAAAAAGACAAGCATCATCTGGTGCTATCAACTTTCTTTGTCAGTTACGTCTGCACATGACTTTGTTGCAACCCCTTTTTTCTTATTAATAGAACGATTTTTGTATTATAATTGTTTTAATTTCCACTGTCTTTGTCTGCAGCTGCACATGGGAGAAGTTTTCCTCTCAGGCAACAACAACCACTGACTTGGTTGGGAGGCCGGTGTTTGCGTCCCGTGTGATTGTAAAGCTAAACCCTTTTCTTTTGTTGCCTAAACTCAACCATGTGCGTGTGTTGGCAAAATGTAACCACGTGCGTTTGTTGTTGAAGGAAATAAAGTCAATTAGCAGTGTTGTACCGAAGTAGTGCGCTTATTTTGAAAGAGATGTAAACTGACAATGCCTGTAACAGGCCGAAGTTGAATTAGCGTCCCAGAACGTCAGCAGCCAACGCAACCAGGATACCTTGCACGTCAAGTGCGAATGTGTCAAAAGCATGTGGAGAACTACGATGGGGGAGGCAAAAATAAGAATAGCCCTGTCAGAAGTCAGTGTTTGGTCCGTACGTTCTGGGCTACTGTAAAAACAACATGGCGGACTCATGGAAGAGGATGCTCCGACATAACGGCTCATTCTAAGATCAGGAAAACACAACAATTGTTATTATCAGTTGATTGTCAACTCATGAAAACATAGCTATGAAGATCATATACCTTTTCTGCCAACAGATGCCCCTTGCACAAAATAAGTTCACTCATGAAGTTATTAATTCTTAAATTTACATCTACTTTTCTCCATCATTGAAAAATTCTGAATCCATGAATATACAAATACAGTTCATTTTAAAAATGTAACCACTGGACAGAAGATGTCTCCTGCAGTCCTTCACTGAAAACTCTCCGTGTACAGTGTGTGCAGAAGAAGCTCCGAGTTCCCACTTCAAACTTTCTCCCTTCAGCAGAAGAATGTGAAAACAGCCTCCTGCTGTCAAACTCTGCACATCTTTCTGCACAGTCATAGTCAAACATCCAAGATAAAATTACTTTTACTTATTGTATTTTGAGTGGAGGGGGATCTTGAAAAGATGTACGTATGTTAACGAGAGAAATCCACCTTGCAGTGAGATACAGGTCTTTCCAAATTCATGATTTATATGACAAAAGAAGGCATGTTTGCATGATGAAATACACACAGCCAGCCTTAATTTATTATTCAAAAGTGTGTTAATATTTAAGTGATTTTTGAGACAGCTTGTCATGGTAGTTCTTAAAATAATACACAAGGACCTGAGTATTCTCTTTTATGTGAAAACGTACAGGAGTGTGACTTTTGTTCGTCAGCTGTGGCTTTCACTGCCTTTTCATGTTCTGCTAAAATCAAATACCATCCCTGTCTTTCCATGACGATCAGGAACTATCACAACATATTACATCAGCACATTTCCCATGTTAAATTGGTTTCCCTGTGTCCCAGCTGGATGTAACACATTTCCAGCAGGTGGGCTTTAATGGCGATCAGATGTATATTTAAAGCGTTAAAAATTCTGCAGTGTGCTCGCCACTGTCTTGTCATCACCCGTGACACACTGAGCTAATACCGCTTTGTGACCACTTGATGTGACACTGGCCTTTAACGCGGCTCGCTGCGTGCCTTGCCTCGGAGCCCCCGAGTATATTTATCAGGCAGATATCGCAGAAGCCCGGCGGTGAACTCTGCGGGTCCTCATTGTTATGTAATCGCAGCAGGCTCCACTGTGACACATGTCAAAGTGGGAGAAAATGAAGATCTGATTCACTCAGCTACCTCTCCACTCGCCCCCACCTTCCCTCCCTCCATCCCTCCATCCCTCTTTCTGCCTGAGATCAATCTATTACTCCGTCTTTCCGCAGAGGTGCAGTGGGCACTTGCCACATGAAGGAGAGAGCGATGGATCTTGAGACAAGGCGGCAATTTGACAACGTAATTCTGATTTGGTGAAATTGAAAGATGACTCTCAGGGGCAGATGGGGACGGGGGACTGAACTGCCGTGTCAAAGTGTCAAGCGCGCTAATTTAATTTGAACCTAAGTGACAGGCCTTTTTGCACGAGGAAGGTTGAGGCCAATGAGAAACTCGTGTGTTACTCATCTTACTTGCACATTATGCCAATAACATGGGCACATTACACCTGTCAGGATGAAAAATAGCCTCTATTTTGTGTAGACAAATAGTAACCCTCACAGCTATAGTCTTTTCATTGCCACACTAATATGCTACTCAATAAGAGGAGCCTGGAAAATAATGTTCCTCATTTTAGTGAAAAGAAGCATTCCTCATCCTGGCTTATGCTTAAATTTCCAAGGAAGCTGTTGTCTCTTGATTCTGTTTGAGAAAACATACACTGATCTGAATGTTTCTGACCTGATACTGAATCTGGATTATTAATACTGTATATTTTATATACTGACAGACCTTACAAACAGCACAAACCTGCTCTAATGATGACAGAGCAGATGCTAACCTTGCTGTCATCTGTGTCCACATGGCCGCTAAAAAACTCATGTTGCAAGCATGATGATGTCATTCACAAAATGCAATAGAGTGCTCCAGGGATGACGTTTTTCTGCCGACGCAGAGGTTAGCTTGGCCCTGGTTCCCTCATCAAAAAGCCCATGGGATATTATCATTGGATTTTGTATGCGGCATCACAGTGGTACAGTGGTTAGCATTGTCGCCTCACAGTAAGAGTGTTCCTGGTTTGAGCCCTTGTGTGTGGAGTTTGTATGTTCTCCCCGTGTCACCATGGGTTTTCTCCAGGTGCTCCGGTTTACCCCACAGTCCAAAGACATGCAGGTTAACTGGTGACTCTAAATTGCCCGTAGGTGTGAATGTGAGTGTGAATGGTTGT
>JAPZEB010000016.1:13095844-13123797 GCA_029783705.1 Chaetodon striatus
AGGACAAAGACACTGTGATTTACAAACAAATAAACTCACCTAAGATGGCCGCCTGGTCCCAAAGAGACTCAAACAGGACACACCCACCTTATATAAGCTTCCTCTTCCTGGATGTCTGCCTATTGGGGGAGGGGAAATGGGCGGCTGGTGGTAGGCGGTATCCTCTGCTACCCCCTACTCAAAAAACACATTGATTAGAGTGGTCTTAGATGTTGGTCCACAAGAGCATACAGGGAGGTACGTGTTCATGAAGCTAAACTGGCTCCCTGTGGAGTCCAGAACTGATGCTCTTTTAATTGTGCATGTACATTTGAGTATTGTTAATGGTTAATTAAATAAATAAAGCAAGCAAAGAACAATACTGATGATGGAACAGAGCCGTAAATATATACCTAGCCGATACGAAGGATGTTTTGTTAATCTATGTCAATTATGCTAATTTTTTAGTGTTGGGAAACATTACTCAGTCGCTACCAAAACATGTAATTTCCTGGCTAATTGTTTTCTTGGGGAAGCGGTACAAAATGTACTGATGAGGCATCATGTTGTTTAACATAAAACATCTTGTGTCTTCCATACTGCGCCGCGTGTTTAAGCTGACTACATCTCATATACATCTCCAATACACCCCCAATCACTTCCCTTATTTAATGAAATCTTCAACTTCGACTGAGCTCTACAAGTGCTGTAACATTCGTCTCCCACACCAGTCAGAAAACATTGCCTGCCTCTGTGCCTCAAGAAAGAACTCCAATTAAGTAACAATCTGTTTCCTTGTAATTATATGTACCAGCTTGCTTAAATTAGGCTGAAACCCATTACAGAATTAGAACTTGAAATTGGGTCAAGAGCGTGTCAGTGTTTCTGCTCAAGCAATTGTGGCAGTGGGGGGAATAATGGCTGCAGCGTACGAGGGGGCTCGGGAGGTGTCAAGATGCCCGGCTCGCTGGTGGAGACGAGGCCCCTGGAGTCACTGGTGCTTCCTTCACAACACCCCGGTCAAGATTCTTCAGACAGCCACAGAGCAGCCGCGTCAACAAACAAATGCTTGTTTTCTACTCATTAGTGCGCTCTGGTGAAAGAGGAAAAACCTACCCATGAGTGGCTGGAAGGAATGGCGTGTCAACTCATGTTACACATTCTGCCTCTTTATTCCTTTCCTTCTTGGGGGCTGGGGGTGTCAAAATAAAAAATAAAAAATAAAAAAAAACACTGAGGGGGAAATGGCAGCATGTTTGTGTTTTGGTTGTTGGTTACAGGGCAGTGAGCATGGGTGTGTGTTTCTATCCAGCTATCTTTGTGAGGAACAGTTTGAGTTTTAGGCCTCTTGTCGCCTCATCAAAGAGCTGTTTTAAGGGCCGAGATTTGAGTTTTGGATAAAAGTTAGAATTCGCTATATTTTAAGGGGATAGTTTGACATATAACAACTGTGCTTATTTGCTGTCTTGCAGAAAGTTCGATGAGAAGATTGAGACTAATCTTATATTTGTGCAGTAAATATGAAGCTGGAGCTGGTGTTTGGTTAGCTTATCTTAGCTTAGCTTATCTTAGCTTAGCACGGAGACTGGAGACAGGGGGAGGTTGTTTGCCTTGTTTTGTCAAGGGGGATCAAATCGGGGTCAGCCCGATGTTCCCTCAACACCATTAAATTCATTTTCCATCCACATTAGGCCCTATGTTCCCGCCGCCATTTTGTTCCCTCACTAACTTTTGTTCCAACTGAAATTATGTTCCCTCAAACTCTTTTCCAACTGCCATTAGGCCCTATGTTCCCGCCGCCATTTTGTTCCCTCACTAACTTTTGTATCAACTGAAATTAGGCCCGGTGATCTTTTTTTGATCAAAATAAGGCCTTACATTTCCTCAGCCCTACGTTCCCTCGTGAACTTTTTGTCCAACAGAAATTATGTTCCCTCGAACTCTTTTCCAACTGACATTAGGCCCTTTGTTCACCCTCTAACATTTCCCAACCAAAATACGGCCCTGTTGTTTTTTCAGTGTTATGTTCCCTCATGAACTTTTTATTCAACTGCAACTAGGCCGTTCCCTCAGCCCATTGTTCCCTTAGGCCCTATGTTCAATTATCACCCATAACTTAATTTTCCATCTAAATTAGGCCCTATGTTCCCCTTTGCACCTATAATTTTTTAAGTACAGGTTAAGCCCTATGTTCCCTCATGACCTTTCATTCCAAACTGAAACAGGCCCCATGTTCCCTCAAGGACTTTTTGTCCAGCGTAAATTAGGCCCTATATTCCCTCATGAAACTTTTGTCCAACAGAAATTAGGCTGTTGCTCCCTCGTGAACTTTTGTTCCAACCAAAATAAGGCCATATGTTCCCTTAACATCTGTGACTTCATTTTCCATCCAAATTAGGCCCTATGTTGCATTAGCACCTATATTTTTTTAAGCACAGATCAATCCCTATGTTCCCTCATGAACGTTTTTTTCCCCAACTGAAATAGGCCCCATGTTCCCTCATGAACTTTTTGTCCAACGGAAATCAGGCCTTATGTTCCCTCATGAACATTTTGTCCAACAGAAATTAAGCCCTATGTTTCCTAAACCCCTATGAACTCATTTCCCATCCAAATTCGGCCCTATGTTCCCTAATTAACTTTGTTCCAACGCACATTAGGCCTTATGTTCCCTCAGCACTTAAAAACTTTTTTCTTATTCAAATGGGGGCATAGGTTCCCTCAGCCCCATGTTCCCTCAGCCCCTATGTTTTTTTTCCCATACAAATTGGGCCCTGTGTTCCCTGATAAACATTCTTTCCAACTCAAATAAGGCCCTGTGTTCCCTCAGCCCCATGTTCCCTCAGCCTTATGTTCCCTCGTAAACTTTTTGTCCAACAAAAGTTAGGACCTGTTAACCCTCATCAAGTTTTTGTTCGACTGAAATTAGGCCTCGTGTTCCCTCATGAACGTCTTGTCCAACAGAAATTAGGCCGTATGTTCCCTCATTAACTTTTTCCAACTAAAAGAAGGCCCTACGTTCCCTCAGCTCCATATTCCCTCAGCACCGATTTTTTTCTCCACACAAATTAGGCCCTTTGTTCCCTCATTAGCTTTTTCCAACTCAAATAAGGCAATATGTTACCTCAACCCTGTGTTTCATCAGCACCTATGAATTAATTTCCCATCCAAATTAGGCCTCATGAAATTTATTCCAACTGAAATTAGGTCCCATGCAACCTCGGCCCAATGTTCCCTTGTGAACATTTTGTCCAACTGAAATTAGGCCCGATGTTCCCTCAGCACCTATACATTAAATTAGGCCCTATGTTCCCTCAGCACCTATACATTAAATTAGGCCCTGTGTTGCCTTAGCACTCACAATGTTCCCGTACAGATTAGGCCTTTTCTTCCCCCATGGACTTTTTTCCAATTAAATTTGGGCTTTATGTTTCCTCAGCCTTATGTTCCCTGATGATCTTATCTTTACACAGAAATTAGGCCCTATGTTCCCTCATGAGCTTTATCCAACCGAAATTAGGCCCTTTGTTTCCCAAGCCCTATGTTCCCTCCTTTCTTCAGCCCCATGTTCCTTCCCTCCTTCCACCCAAAGTTAGGCCTTATGTTCCCTGATAAACATTTTTTCAACTGAAATAAACCGAATGAAAGTGAATAAGCATATTTCCAGAAATGTCAAACCAGTGCTTTAAATGAAATTAATTATGGTTAATCATAAAAAAATAAAGACATCATTTCTAATAACTGACTTCTGGTGTAGCTGCAATAATTAGGCTGTGAGATATGACCAATTACATCACAGTATGTCCCTGCTGTTGTGTTTTTTAAGTGGCCGGTTTTGCATGAGGCCAAGCATAAAGATTGGTTCTGCAGTGTTTTTGTCATGTCTTGGGCTGGAGCCTTTCTCATCAGTTTTTCATTAGGTTTCTATTTCCAATTAGGTACTAGCCTCGGTGGACAAAAGTGAGGCAAACAAACAATAAATTAGGCTAAGGTGCAACTACTATATCTGCCAAGACATGCTTCAGTGCATCACATAGCTTAGTGCCAACACCATTTTATTCTCTGGACATTTCAGCTTTTTTTTTTTCTTCTTCGAGACAACAGTGAGACAAAACCCAGAGATAACCCTGCCAATTATGTACTATCTGTATGCCCCTCTAACTGAAGCTGCACAAAAACAGAACAGGGTACAACTGTGTCTATAGTAGGTGATAATACAAACCCATATAAGGCTAATTATTAGTTTGCAAACACATATTGCAGCATTCCCTGGTTATAATTGGAAATTATTACCTGATTCTCTGCTTATCAATGCAACCAGCTGGTCCTCGGGCCTGTTGTCTCATGACAAGGCCCTAATTGCTTCCCACATGTGGTTAATGTAAGTTCATATGGTCACTAATGAGAACTGTCATACAGTAGAGGCTTTTTTATCCAAACCTCAGAATTATTGAAATAGTCAGGTTTACCCTATGGGCATAATGCGCAAAAATATTTAATTGGAATCGGAAGGTTCTTTTAATTTGGCTCGGTTGTTTATACAAGGGAAGAAAAGCTTCACTTCGTGTGTCAGGGAAACTTGCAGCACCTCATTTTTTGGGATGAAAGACATCCATTAAGTGTTTGCTGCACTGTCTAAAAACCTGCTCAGTGTTCAGATGAAGTTTTAATGGTCAATATGCTCATCATAAAACACCATGTGTGTGCACGAGTGCAGTTGGAGACCTTATCTGCGTGAGATCAATCATTTGTTTCTATTATTGTTAATTAACATCCGATGCCATTTGGCTCAATGTGACTTTAATGACTCCACACACTTGCCTTTTTTAAGTTTCAGTCAGCAGTGGTGGATAAGGTTGACTTCTTCCTTAACTCCTACTTCCTGACAGCACGGCTGCTATGTCGGGAACAACTTGCTCAAACTTAGTTGCAAAATGCTCCGGATACTTCAAACAATAACCCATAACCCCTCAGCTGTCACTAATAGCCTGGTTCCTGTGACTCTGGCAGGATGGAGTCTTCCATCTGCTCTTCTGTCTCCTATTCCAGGAACTGCTATGATAGAGTCCACATACCAGTACAGCTAAGCCAGGGCCCCGAGCCCACTGGTTCCTACTGAAGGCTTAAATCCTTAAAAACTGGTCATGAATATACATATAGTTTCATTTTTAAAAAAGGCTCCATAATTTCCTGGAATTGCTGGGCACTGGGGTTTTCAGCAAAAATTAATGAAACGGGAGTAAATGTAGAATTTGTTGGGGACTATTTTCAATTGCGGATTAATACACATTTGGCTTTTAACAGTGGGTGTCGGTAACAAAGAGGTAAGTATCATACAGACCTTTTTGGAAGGAAAAGAAATTACAATTTTAATTCGTATTGTGCTCTGTTATGTTCACAATACACGGATGCCTTTGAAATACATAATTTAAACATGACGAGATTAGAGAGGTAACACATTTAGTTAAATTAGCTGGCATTTACCAGATGAAAGCTTTAGATTAGGTCTCTTAAAAACATGAATGAGTTATTTAAATCTACTTAATACAACCAATGCGCTCCTCCTCTCCTCCTCTGCGCTCTTTACGCACCGCAGTCCGAAACTGCATATCATTTTTGTTTAATTTTATTATCAGAGACATGGGAGACATAAACATTATTTCAAGTTGAGTTTTGCTTTAAAAAATAGATGTAGATGTGTGGATGAGAGAAAGCAATTTGGCTCTCCGATGATGTAAGCAATGTCGTTGTCTGCAGCAGAGCTGTGACTGAGAAGAGCCTCCTGTAGCTGTTGTTTTTTGTGTGTACTTGCGCGTTTTTGCCGATATCCAACATGCCAATAAATAACAACTTATTTGGCTGATAACTGATACCAATGCTGACTTTTTTTCCCTACCTAATTTAAGTGATAGTCAAGTCTCTTCTGTAGTGGAATTAACATCATATTATACATGTATACTCTTATAGTGACGGCCCACCAGCAGATAGAGACATAAAATACAATACTTTTTAACATATGTGATATTCATTCATTGTACAAATTAAGATAAAGCATGTTGGCCAACTCTGATAGATATTTTAAAGCCGATATCGGCCGATACCAAATACGTGTCGATATTATTGTGCATCCCGAGTATTTTGAAAAGACACAGCGCATGTAACAGGTGTAAATTGACATGGCATCCCAGGACATAACAACAGACGCATCCAGGATACCTAGCACGTCACTTGTACGATACAATACAATACGATACGATACGATACGATACAATACAATACAATACAATATATTACAATATACTTTATTGTCCCTGTAGTATTGCTGCCTTACAAAAATTACCCAGAGGAAATTAAGCATACACTGTAAAAAAAACCCCATAAAAACATGTACTACACATGTACATGTACAATACACTATGTGTATTGGCCATAACACTAGAGCACACACAAGTAGATGTCAAAAGTCCACAGAACAAGCAGCGACATGTGACAAGTTGGGAGTGAGAAACAAACCTCTAACATATGTTGTTCGTTAATCCATGGACTGTATATAAAGATAGACAACACGTCTCAACCTTCTCCCACTGTACAAATATGAAGCCAAAGTATCCCAGACTCAGTTGGTGCTATCTTGCACTGTTGATGTCATTTGGTGTAAGAGTCTGCACAGTAGAGATCTCCTCGGTATCAAGTTCCTGACATCCAATCAATCATGAGCAGCACTATTGAGTGTGAGCACACCGATTGGCACACATCATGACATTAAACTCCCCTTTTATAGCATCAAATTAAAACCAAAATGAACAGCTGACCACACATCAGCATGATAAGAACTACCTAAAATGACAGGAACCATTTTTGGGAAAGATTTATTTGATGTAAAGTTTGAGTTTTCCGTTTGGCCCATGTCCCATGAGCTATACTGCAGCCAGCCACCAGGGGGCGATTGAGATGTTTTGGCTTCACTTTTGTGGAGCTGTCATGTCATCCATCTTTATATTAACAATCTGTGGTTTGAACATAGTTGTAAACATTTGGAATAATCTAAGTACACAACTCAAATGATAAAACACTGGTCTCGTCTTTAACACAATAACACAACTCAAATTAAAAACCATTTTTTCTCTCCAAAGCCACACAGTGCTGGAATACAAAATGAAAGCTCCCTCCACCCACTCTCCATGCTTTCTGTTGTAGTCATATTAGTGATTAATTCCTCGCACACTTTATTGTTTGCCATCTCTCTCCTGCCAACGTTTGCTTTTCATCGTGTTTGTCATGCAAGTATTAACGGCGTAGGTAAACAAGTGTAAGTCAGTGTGAGTTCGTGCATCCATTCCTCTGAGTTTGTTGATGTACCCGGGGAGAGCATCAACAAAGTATTAGTCAGTAGGGAGGTAAATTTACACATCGGTAACGGTCAATGACAAAAAAAAAAAAAAAGGACCTCGTCGCTGCAGAAGCTTCGACTGGACTTTTAAAGGACAAAACACAAATTGAAGGATGAGAAAGCGGGGAGGTTGCCATTGAGTTGTCATAACAGTCACTGTTCTGCTTTTTTGTCCAACTTGAGTTTCTTTGTTACAGCAACAACTCAGAGTAAAATGTGTTTTCTCCAATAGAGATGGGATTGATATATTGGGTTGGTGCCACCGCACTGGGGAGAAATACAGAAACCTGTCTGGGGTATTATCAAGTGGGCACACCAGAATAGCTTTGCAATGGCAGCCCCGAAATTTCACTTCTCTCAGACATCATCCCTTCCTCCTCCTCCTCCTCATCCTGACTGGACAAACCACTCACTGGAATGAGAAAACTAATTCTGGCAGTTCTGGAAATGTTAAAATTTCTCCTCAACTATCTGCCAGAATCAGTTTCTGAATAAACGGAGGTGTAAAAGAGGCTGTGCAGTGGCAGAATCATGCTTCATTTCATATCTGTAACACCTGGTTTTAACAGATGTTGATGAGGTTTGGCAGTTGCAAGAGGCGGCGAGTCACGTCAACATCAAAACATTCCTCATTGTTTTCTGATTGGTCCAACACTCATGTAGTCGAGCTCAATCAATCTTTTTGGTGGATGTTTTTCACACTTGAATCTAGCAGCAGAAAGCTGAGATTCTGGCTTTGCAAGGCAACCAGCAGAATGCTAATGTGCTGTATGTTGTCCTAGACTCACATCATTCGCAGCACACTCACACTCGACGCTGAACACTTGAGACTTTGGCATACATTAACCCTGAAAGGTGATGACATAAGCTACACAAAGGCCACCTTTATGTGGCATATTTAATTTTTATTTAAGGATGATACTTTTCAAAACACAAAACGGCTGATTTTCTCTGTACTTACCTGAATAACCTTCCTGTCTCTTATACGTCTTTTGATCACTAAGTTCTTTATTGTGGGATACATGTCAAAAGTAGTTGAAATGGGAGACAGGGAGACACTTGAGTGGCTTTATTATGACCACAGAGTTGTCTCGACTCTCCGAGTGGCAGTGGGTGTTCATGGTCAACGCGGTAAACAAGACATTTTGGACTGAGTTCATTTGAAGACTTAAAGAAAAATACCAACATCAGACAACCTTATATTTCTTTTTATATTTCAGCTGCAGCAGTAGAAGGTGAGAACTTGTTATCCGCGGCTGTGGGTGAAAAGAGCACAGGATAATGCGGGGGTTAGAGGTTCGTTTTCTCAAATCAAAACGTCACGGCAGCAGAGCATCAGAGGCTGTTGAGGCTTCTGTCTTTTAAGATACTGATATATCTGTCTATTCTGATTTTCTTGGTGCGAAATGAGTTGGACAGCAGACCTTTCTTTTGACTGCAGTCAATTCAGGTGTCGCAACGCTAGCTAAAAAACAACAACTGTTGAGCAGCAATGGAAAAGGCTCTGTTGGCATTGTTTGTTGCCGCAAACCATTTGCATGTTACATCTATATCATATCAAGGTTTCTAAACGAACGTACGATATGAACTGACTTTGTCAACTGGAGGGGATGGTGGATGGCGTGTCACCTAGGCGAGATGCCTGCCAAGCTTCAGACACATGCCGGTCTTTCCTGTGAAAACATTAGTGTATGTAGAAAACAGACAATGTGTGTAACAGGCTAACATTGACACAGCCTCCCAGAGTGTAAGCAACCAACACACTCAGGGTTGCACGACGTATGTCGACAGGAAAATCCATGACCACAAGATATGCGATTATTTGAGGCCAACAAACGGGAAAAAACTCATTTCTTTGTTTCAAGTGGCTTTTAAGGCACTATATCATGTTTTGTAGCAACCCGCCGCTCTATGATCAAGTGTGGATAGTGGCTCCAAAACAAGGTACGTTAAGCCAAAATATAATCTTTTGTGAACCATAACAATGTTTTCGTGCTTAAATCTAATGACAGATTAACCACAGCAATGTTGGGACAAAAACTTTCAACTTATCCTGTTCATAATAATGTGCAAATGTAACATATCCATGGTTTGCAGAAACATACAGTGCTAGTATTTTTTTTCTGGCAATTGGTTTGGATGTATAGACTTTTTTTTCCGCCACACCAGTGACATAGCTCTATGGTAAGGGTGGTTAGTTGGTCCAGACTGAATAATCTAACAATTGAAGGGATTGTCACTATGTTTTGTACAGAAGTTCATGGTCCTCAGAGGATGAATCCTAGACTTCAATCATCCCGAGTTTTCCTGTAGCGCCCCCAGCAAAGTTTTTACTTATCCTGGGAAATTTCTCAACATCTACCTGATGAACTGGCACAACATTTTGTGCTATCTGCCCAATGTTTCCAGACGATGTATCCAACTGACTTTGGGTGCCACCAAGAGGTCACCTGTTGTAACAGATTAGAGTCAGCAGAGGCCTGCTAGATTCAGAATCAGCCCCTGTAATGGTTGTTGCCAGTTTGTTTGCAGTGTTGATTTTGCTGACTAAAACTATGAAGAAAATGTTTCGTCAACAACCTTTTTCTATACCATACCACCATTTGAATGTGCTAACTGGCCGCAAGCAAAGCAGCGTGATGCAGCATGCTGTTTTGAGCTGACCTTTTATCGGACACCCTGTTTCTATTTTCTTCCTTTTGCTTGCACTGAAAGTGTCAAAAGAAAAAGAAACAAGTAATTCAGGGGGTTGAAATGAGGAGTATTCCAGCCTATATGATACCTCCCCATTTTACAACAGACACCTAAATAAGGTGACAGCTGGCCGAAGGGCGATCGCTGGTCAGCTGACTAATAACAACCAACTTCCTGTTGGCTACATTGTATGTCATCTCCAGTAAATATCACAATATGAAATGTGTGTTTTGTGTTTAAGAAAGTATACAAGTAGGAAGCTATTGCTAACCCATCTAACGTCGTCAACTGAGCAAACAGCTGAGAGGTAAGTGGTTTGTTCACATGATGTAATAAAGTGCTATAGATAGACATTTTATTCATCCCCATGGGGATTCTGGTTCTTCACAAGCACTCCCACTTGCTGGGCAAAACATTGACATTACCCGTGAAGATCAGTGGTATCTCCATCTCCTAGCCTTTAGCGTAGCACTAACTCTGCATCCGTGGTACGGCACCTTCAGCTCCGCTGGAACGGGCCGTTGAACTCCATATCTTGACAGTCGCAGCGCCAGGAGGTACTGCCTTGTGTACAATATCTTCTCCACAGATGTATCAGTCCTCAGTCAAGTCAATAACAAAACAAAGACAAGCACTGCAACTCAGAGCTCTACGAGGACGTGCTGCCACTCAGTACGGCGTATGCAGTTTTAGAGAGCATCTGATGTAACTTGACGCAGCACGAAAAGGATGTAAGGATGGATAAAATATTGGGCCCAACTGTATGAAAAACAGGAAGCGGAATTATGTCTCATGACTCATGAAATGATAGGCTATCAGCAGAAAAAAGATTTCCCTAATGTTCCTTATGAAGGATGACAGAATGGGTGGATGATGGGCATGGCATTAGGTACATAATAGAAGAGTATAGGTTGATATAAATGGAAAAGCCTCTGCAGTTGTGCAGCGATGACAAAAATGCAGATCAAACAATAACAGAAGTAATTTGAAGTGAATCTTTCTTAAGAAGGTCAGTTCGGGAGGGCACAGCTACGACCGTGACCACGTCAGTTTTGTTAATGTTTAGACAGCATGCGGCAAAGTAGAATTGCAGTTGGTGCAGTTCCGCTTGTCATGCTTCATATTTAGGAGAGCGTGAGCATGTCCTGGAGAATAGGGAGATACGTCAGTAACAAGGTCACCGAGCAATGACTCTGAAATGACTTTACACATTCGTGCAGCGGCATCTCCTCTTTTCTGCCAGACAGTTGTTTCTCTTCTTTATCTGCTTTTCTCTTTTGCTCTATTTCCTCCTCTCTTGTTGTACCTCATGGTTTTCCAATTTGCAGTAGAGTGTTTGATACTGCTTCGGGGGTTTTATTACACTGGATTCAAAGTTTCCATTTGTTCCAGAAGCTTCCCCCGTATTCGTTGACCAGAAGAGATCACAGCCCCGTTGCCCTTTCAGCTGTGCCTTAAGAGACATGTTTCAACTACAAGTCTCTAATCACAGTTCATGCCCTTTCACATGACATCAGTTTTGAGCGGAGCCAAAGGTTTGGCCTCTGGGCCACGCAATTGTTTGTATGTGTTGACCTTTTGTCTGCATTGACTGTATGATCACTAAACATATCAAGCAATGCCTCTTTTCGTCTTTTGTTCCTTCAGTTGACCTCCGATCTGCTTCCCGCCGTAATTTTACAGCTCTAAAATCACGACTTGTCCTTCTCCTGCTTTCCATAAACAAACTCGCACCATCTACTATGATTAGGATTCAGAACAACACTAGAAATATTGTCCAATATCGCATCCTGCTCCTCGTTTCTTCCCCCAGGTTTGTTTATGATGATATGAGCCTGTCAGGGGAGCCTTATGGAAAGCGCCAGTGTAAATACCTGTCCTTTCCCCTGCAATAAGGAAACTAAGGTGAACGCCTTTGATCACAGTGACATAAGTGAATGAAATGAGGAGGAAATGGAGAGATGGCAATTGGGACAAATCGCCTTGAAAATTGAACATGACAAGCCTCTGATTGTAATCTCCATGTGGACTTTTAGGGGGATGGAGTGTCTATGATGACGGGGAATATGAATGAATATGAAACTCATTTGAAAGGAGAGCGCTAAAAGGAAACTGACCCAAAGGTGTGTATTCCAGTATGTGCGATATGCACCTTCACATTTAAATAATGATTTTGGTTTATCAAAACTTGGGTTTTAGTTTCATCTTTTTTATTCCTTGTTGCGACAACCGCATCATACTCGTAAAGTTTATCTGGAATTTGGGAATGCATTACCAAAAATAATTTTTAAGGGGCAACATGGACAATTAGACAATCATACATGTTGTAAACAAGGAAAAATGATGATGAATAGCCATCACAGTTCACAGATTGTCTACTAGTTGTGCATGCACGAATTTTTCCTTTACGATGATGGTTTACTCTGAACATTTCGGGTGCCAGCACAGTCACCAGAAGAAAATTTTCGTGTTTTACATCCCTGCAAATCGAGCATCATTATTAATGTTTTCAATGTGCGTAGTTCTGATTACATGTGCATGAGCTGGATTTGACATTGAACCAATCCTTAAAAAGATCTAAAATTAGATACTGTTATTTCCAGTGATGAATTTAAGGGCATCATAAAGAATGTTGTGACAGAGACGTGCTTATGTTTCCTGAGAGGCCAATATGTTTGAGTAGTTGCGGTTCTATTGTGCATTTTTGTATTATATGTTGTTTTTGTTGCATTTCAATGTGTTATGATTGGCTGCCACCTCGGCCAGGTCTCTCCTGTAACAGAGATTTTTGACCTCAATGGGACTTCCTGGTTAAACAAAGGTAATAATGATTGGGAGATGGAGGTGAGGGTAGATGGCTTGACACCTAGGTAAGGCAGCTGCCGAGCTAAAGACCACTTTTCAAGACCAATAAAAATTTTTTTTGTAAGACATCGGTGGTATTTCAATCAACAATTGTGCTACCAAAAAGCATACTTTTTTTTGGCAGAATTTGGCAGCATTTCAGGTAGGGATGCACAATAGCATCAGCACGTCATCGGTATCAGCTGATATTGGCTTTAAAACGAACTATCAGAATCAGCCAACATGTTTTTTTCTTATTTTGCACTATGAATGAATATTACAGACATCAGAAAGTATTGTATTTCATGTCTCCATCTGCTGGTGGACCATCATGATAAGAGTATGTATGTATAAGATGATGTTAATGCCACTACAGAAGAGACGTGATGATCACTAAAATTAGCTTTCAGCAAACCGGCTAAAATATCTTAGCTATGGTCATTTTTACCTGACAAGAGTCTCATGATGTCGGGTGAATTATGCAACCCTATTGCCAGAATATTGTTGGTATTGGACTTTTTGGCACATTTGTGTAGTTTATATGTTGCCAATATGTTGAAACTCTCTGTTTCTTTACGTTTCAGCTTGCTAATTTATTGTGTGACAAGGCTGTGGTGAACAGGTGCTTAAGTTTAAGCACAAAAGCCACTTGGCAGCCTTCTCTTCGCATGTATCGGCAATACGTAGTATTCGGAATCATGATTTAATTGTTTAAATGTTTGATTGTTTGATTGATTGGTGGGGGTCTGATGACCCCGGGGGGGGTCCGACCAAATTTGTGTATGTGAAGAGAACCAAATGTTCCCAGAAATGTTTGTCTAAATAACAGTAAACAGCAGCTTGAGTGACGGGAAGCCCCTTTCAATGTGTGTGTATGGGAAGGCTGGTAGGAGTGCCACGTATTTGTGAACAGATACCGCTTGTTTGTCAGACACTCTTAATTGTCATGCTGCATCAGTTCTTTGGTGCTCTCACGAGTAAACCCCTTAAACATCCATTCCTATGTGTTTTGAGTCTCTTTATTCCACAGCAGTATGAAAAGTGTAAATGTTAACATATCTGTGCTTTACAGAAATGTACAATGCCAACATTTTAGTCTGGCACCTGGGCTTGAATTATGACCTTGTCATTCAGGAACAAAATTGAAAGCACTTTGACATAACTAGCACTGCAAAAACTTTGAGAGGAGGTCAGGGTGGATGGAAGTGTCAACAAAGCATGTGACTTTGAAATTGTTTCCCAGTGAAAGTCAAATCAAGCAACTGTCGTGTGAATCTTTTTTATATCGGTCATTTGTAATAGTTTGGAGGGCAGCTGCAAACAATGTGATCCATCAGACCAGGAAACACTCGCGCTGTGCGTCTAATTTTGGGCAGCAATGACAACTTTTATTGTCATTTAATTTGGAGGACTTATCCAGTGACCAGCTCAGTTTCATCACATCATGGTCTTATATTACACCACTTCTCCAGTGCATTCTGGTGCTTGGGTCCATTTCAGCCTGATGAGATCAATGACATATGCAGACCTCGTAGCCCGTAATTACAGTGTCGCTGCCCAGCCGAGCCCCGCCGCTGTCTTAATGAAATACGAGCGTATCATACACAAATGCAGACTTTATGAGTGTGTACAGTATGGTTTGCAGCTGGGGTGTGGTGTGTCTGCATGTGCATGTTAAGGCTGAAATTTATTTATGCCGTGTTGATAGGGAGGCCTGCTGCTGTTTGCCTGTTTCCGATGGAAGATTAAAGCGTGCAGTAGCGCGTGAGAAATGGAAACGCCCACACATCCACTTTCACAGCACACACCGGTACACACTACATTCACACTAACGATTACTTCTGGTTAAAAAAAAAACACATGCACATACATTTGGACACTGTAAGAATATAAATGAGACACGGTGCCTCTATTTCATATTAAGTTTTTCTCCACCTGGGTTCGGAGGTGAATTAAATTGATTACAATTGATGAAAATGTAACTGTGCAAGGGCGTTGACATGTTTAGTACCTGTAAATGTAAGCCTAAAATATAAATATTATCATTATTAAATAATACAATCACTGTCAGTCAGGTTGGGAGAGAGTTACTGCTCCAAGCGAGGGAGTTCAAGTATCTCTGGGTCTTGTTTACAAGTGAATGTAGAATAAAGATGGATCAGTGGTTTGGTGCAGCATCTGCAGTGATGTCAGTGCTGGGCAAAGCTTTCAGTTTACTGGTTTATCTATGCCCCTATCTATAGAGTAAGGAGCTCGGATATCTGGAGGGAGCAAGGAGTAGAGCCACTGCCCCTTCGCTTTGAAAGGGGTCAGTTGAGTTGGTTTAGGCATCTGATCAGGATGCCTCCTGGGCGCCTCCTGTTAGAGGTGTTCTGGGCACGTCCCACTGGTAGGAGGCCCCGGGGTAGACCAGAACACGCTGGAGGGATAACATATCTCATCTGGCCTTGGAACGCCTTGGGGTCCCCCAGGAGGAGCTGGAAAGCTTTGCTGGGTAGAGGGACGTCTGGGGTGATGTCAGTGTATAAATTCAGAAGAATGCATACATTGCAATCGCAACATCTTTGATGTTCATTCGGTGCACTGACCTTTGGAAAAAAGAAAACAGAAATATCACTGTTAACTTTCTTATACAGTACATATTTTATTTCATACACGTTAAAGGAATTCTTTGAGGATTTTCAACCATCTTTATACAATATGAGTAGTATGTGTAAAGAAACTGTGGTGAACTTTCCTTAATCTTGCCGTTTCCCAGATTTACCTGCTCATTTGCTAGCGGAACCTCGCATCATGTGCACATAAAATTGTTGAATCGATGAATGAACTTCCGCTGGTACGTCCTTGGCGTCATACGTCCCCAGAGGATTTCAATGCAAATTGGCTATTACGGCACAAATTGGTCGCTAAAGTTCTTATATTTCAACTCTTGTGAATAAGCGTATGATGCAAAATCTTGACTCGCTTCATTTGTGTTGCTCAATTTGCATATTTCACGTCAATCGCGCCAGTCGGTGTGAATATGTTTCTCTTGTCTTTACATTGACTTTACATGTAATTCACTAGCGCTAACTGTGTGAACACAGCATGAAACTAGGCAGGGCTAATCAAGTAGTAAACATGATTCTGTTAATGTATTGCTTATTTTTTGACTAAAATGTTTTCAGAAACATATTTTAGTGCTCTGTTTGGCTGTTATAGTGAGAGTTTGTGAACAGGAAGTGGCGGCCATACTGTTTCCTGTATTGTAGAAATGAAAATACTGAGATCAAAAGGTAAAACTAAGCAGCGCTGATTAAATATAAACCAAGATTCTGTTATATTATGTTACCTTTTTCTTAAGTTTAGCTTACTGTTTAACTGTAATACGATACCGTTTGTTACCAACTGGCCGCCATATTGTTTTTGGACATGCAGCTTGGATTACGTCACATACCAGCGGGAGTGTCTACTAGTCTGATGTGGTGTGGTGCAATCCTGTAGTTGTAGGTTTTCTACCCCTTGAGCAAAAGTCAATGCCACAGCCCTGTCGCCTGTCTCCACTGGTCATGGAGCAACAATTTCAAAAGTCATTTCCATGTTTTTACGGCATAGAGAGCCTAGTTTTATGAAAAGTCCATCTTTCCAGCAGTGAAAATTTCCTTAAATTTAGCTTTTAAAACATGCACTGCTTGATACATTGAATTGCAGTGCGTCCAGTCTATTCTAGATGCATTCGAAAATACAGTCACCTTTTACACCGTCTTTTTCCTGCTGCACTTATATATGTACTCACCTATGAAAAGGACTTTAAATGTATTATATGCTGTATATTGAAAATAACTTCAAATGTACAGAAGCTTTCACATGTAAAATTATAAGAAATATTGATTAAAATGCTGATGGGAAATGTTGTCCTCATCCTCTTTCAGTCCATGCCCTAAATCTTCAGGCCTTTAAAACGTACTCCGAGGTCATGTGCCAGGATGAATTCTTTTGCCTTACTGGATGCGTGAAAACACACAGGAACACTTAACAGTTGCTTTTTTCCTTGTGCACTGACCCGTGAGCTGACCTACAGAGAGGATTGTAAATACAAAGTGTTTCTGCTCAGCGAGGCAACAAAAGCATTAATACAATGAAAGAAGCGATGTGGAGTAACACATCACTCTGCGTTACAAATGTGAAGTGTGAAAACAATGTTGTAAGTGTTAATCAACTCTCAATGTCAGGTGTGTAAATACTTGATAATCAGCCCCTCCAGGATTTTGTTGGATCCTTTTTTTACTGACTTGTTGCACCCTAAAACATCTAATTTCACCACAGCTTTGCCCAAAAAAACAAAACAAAAAAAAGCCTAAAAGAAATCCCCACATGTATTGCAATTTTTTTTTTGGAACTGACTGCAGGAACAACAGAAAATTGCAAAAAATTAGGTGCAACATCGTTTGTGTTATGCATTAAATATCAAAGGCAATATGTTCCAGTGAGAATAAATCTGCACTGGGACCAGAAAACTACCTCAAGGTACTGTCTTTGTAAACAGTAATCTTTAATAAACTATCTGTGCAAAGTTGTGAATGCCTCGTTTTAAATGGTAGGACTCTCGTTATACCACCAACGAAGTGTGGGGCTACTTTGAGCCTTGTAAGTGGTTTAATGGCAGCTAGCTAGTGCTAGCAACAACAGCCTTTTGGAGGAATCAGCTAAAAACAGCCTAGTTTAGAATGCATTGCATTCGCGCGGTTTTGTACCCAGCACAAGATTCGAACTCGTGATCATGTACAATATATTCCAAATCCATTTCATACCGGAATTCCCTTTTAACATACTTTTTAATCTTTGGGCTAAAGAAAAAATCCAAATGAAGTTCAAATGGAGTCACTAGTCATTGGTGTCAAAGTCCAAGTTAAAATGCAAGTCTTTTCTGATTTTGTCAAGTCTAAACTCGTGAAATAAGTCATGCAGTCAAGTCATGTGACTTGAGTCCACACCTCTGCCTTGAACCATCTGTGACAGGTTCCACCCAGAACCATCTGTGACAGGTTCCACCCAGAACTCTTATGACAGGTTCTACAGAGAACCCCTCTATGAGGTAATGGTTCTACCCAAAACCCTCTCTGGGGGTTCTATCCACAACCTTTTCGCATTCTAAGGCTAACCCCATCTAGGGAATGCTATTTCTAGGGTTTTATCTAGGATGCACCGGAGGGGTTCTACTGAGGACCTTTTTATATTCCACTTGGTTTCATGGTTTTAGCTTTTAAGTATAGCCTGGGGCCAAGGGAACCACATCCGGCAGTACTGGGCCTCATAAGGCTCCCAAAGGACCGGGATTGATGAGATCCAGCAAAACCCACAACAATCACAGTTCATAATCACATGGTTTTGGGGCCAGAGATTTTGTGAATTCAAAATTCAATTAATTCCAGTGGTGCAGTGGATCTCAACTCTACCAGGATACAGTATCTCTGAGCATTAACCAATTAACATGGTGTCTGTTAAATACAGGTGCACAATTAACTTTTGTATATGATTGTAAAGATCTCAACTACAGCAGAACACAAGTAATTGATCAAGGGGATTCCTGATGCATCTAAATTTAAAATACCATTTGAAACATGGGTAAACCCTTGAATATTTTAAGGGTGAGGATCTTTTAACACCCATGCTTTCAATAATCCTTAAAGAATCTTTCTTGCAAAAAGGTTTCTTTGCATAAAAAGGGTTCTTAATGGAATTCTTCATCTGACAAAGAACCCTCGAAGAACCCTTAAGTCCCATTCAGACTAATGATTCACAACTTGACAAAACCATTTTAGAATGTTGCAAAGAAGTTGCAGAGCCAACTAGTGACTGAAACGGTAAAATTTCTTTTGAAAGCTGGGTGACGGTCTCTCCAGACAACCACAGGAAACAGGCGAACAGAAACCAGGAAGGCAGAAGCAGAGCTCGTGGTTGGGATCAAATCATTGATTAACATGTCAATTCCCTTTCTGACAAATCAACCATCTAATGTTTAATTAATAAAACGTCAAGAAAAGTGAAAAATTCCTATCAAGATTTCCCAGAATGCAAGGTTACATGTACACACAGTCCAGAGACAGACAACAGTCCAAAATCCAAAGATACTCAATGACATTAAATCAGCATCAGACTCCAGAAACTGGAACCCACAAACTGCTCTGCAATGATCAAAATGATTGTTGAATAATTTTCTGTTGATCAACAATAAAATACTAATCATCTAATTGTTTCAGCACTAGACACTGAGCCACCCTATCTGCCCTGTGAGGCTATAATGCCTGCTATAATTGGATGAATGAAAAATCAAGAGACAACTTTGCAAATGTTATTTCAGAACATCTCAGACTCAACTTGTCAGCTCTACATTGTCAGACTGAGCTCAACTTTTATCTACGCTGTGCTTTTTTTCTAACAAAACTAAAGGTGTGTTCAAACAGAAAGTGGAGTGTGGGAGTGTGCCTTTGTGTTTGTCTTCAGCTCAGACTCTGACTGAACTCAGAACACACCAGAAACTCTGGCTTTTTCAATTATTTACTTCTGGTCTCTCTCCTTTTTCCTATCCATCTCTCCTATCCCGCACCTTATTCGCTCAAGTTGAAACACTTTCAACTCAGGCAGACGTATCTTCATGTCAATCTGTGCCATCCCAGGCACATTCGCATCTAATCTAGTCATTCCACTGACAATGAATGCAATCAAACCGCCCTTTAAATTCCATCAGAATTTTGCCATAACACCTAATTTATTTAATGCTAGCCAACACATGAAGATGTACTTAAACACTGCTGTGCTTTAAGCTATATGCTACTGTCAGCAACATACTAAACAGTGAGAATGTCAAAGGAAAAATTCACCATGCTGATGTCAAGTTAGTGTTGTTGGTAAATGTATTTAATTAAAGCAATAAATTCCTCAGTGTGTGTTGTGTTGACTGAAAAAGCCAAGTTCTCCTGCTCTGGCCTTATGGAGCTGTGCCAGCAGTGCCCATATACCAGGATGCAATGCACACTGATGCCTGGCCAAAACATAGTGCAGCCTGCTTATGCAGGTAATAAAACAAAAACATTGAAGTTTCAACATCCGAACTTGTGTGAACCAAGACAGCAATGACTCAGCAATATTATTTTCCACATTACCAACTGCAGCACATAACAGCCTCAATCATTCCATTTTTATCTTTCACAATAAGAGCCAGACTTAAATTCTTTTAGCATTTTGCTGAGAGACAACTCAACAAAATGCCGTGCAATAGCATTTGGTGACAAAAATACTCAAAGCTCATCTGCCCTCTCGGCCCTGGTCTTGGTTGTCTTTTCCAGTTTAACTTTGGGATTTGAAGGACATTTCCAATAATTCTCCAACCAGCGACCGTTAGGCCAACAACTTGCAATCAAAAAATTTTACTGTTCCAACAATCACCAACTCTGGTTTTGTTGACTGTGTTTTGTTTGTTTCTTAATTCTCAGAGTAAGATGTGAAAATATGCTGGCTCTACACATCGTATTTCCCTGCTGATGAAACAGCAATGGCTCTTACTTTAACACATTCTCACTCCAACCTTGTCACATATCAATGTTTGGTCATGGACTCTCCACATTGAGATATGACGTGCAAGGTACCGCGGGTGTGTTGGTTGTTGACTTGACCTGACACATTCCTTGAAGCTGCCATGTGCCATTAAACAATAATGGCAAACGGCCATGTATCATGCAGACGTGAAAGGACGGCTTTTTTCATCAGTGTCTGAGCTTAATTCACTGACCAAGTGCCAGTTTTCGATGACTTCAGGGTGAGACTGGGTTGCTTACTTGGTCTTCGGAGGCAGAAGCCAAATGGATAAAAATGCCTCTCTCACCAGACAAAAAAGAACAACAGACATGCCTGACGTACATAAGCTTTTGCTCTCAGCAGCTCACGTTACGAAATGGCTTTCACAAGGTTGTCATCCGTGATATCAACCAACAAAAACTGCTCACTCTGAAATTTGTTGTAGCAGAATGATTCAGTTGTCAGCAGTCATGTCTGCACTTCGAGAAAAAGGTACCATCAATCACCGTTTGCTCTCAGCAGCTCAGGTTGTGGAGGATCTCCGCTAGACATGCCTTATCGTTGGGCTGCAGCCGTAGCCTCGGTCTCTCTCCACTTCATTTCTTCAGCCGTATGCTGGCTAAAATAAATATGGCTCAATATCTGCAAAGACACTGTCAAACATATCCCTATCCATAAAATCCACAACACTCATACTTTGGGATGCCATTTTCCCCGTTGGAAATGTAGCTAGTCGGCAATACAGACAAAAGAGAACAAGGAAGTTCTGTTTTTGAGTGGCATTTAGAGCACACCCCCTGGCTGCCCGGAGGTAGATACTAGAAATCTGAGCTGAAATAGCTTTTAGTTCTTATTCTTTCCAACTTTCTCCACTGTTGGGTCAAATGACGTAACTGGAAGGAGGAAGAACAGATTTTGCAGGTGCTGAACTTGGCTTACTTGGTCAATATAGCACTAAGGATTTTCTTGCCTTCTTGCCTTTCTTGACTACATTTACCATCAACCCTGATTGGACATCCACATAAAAGGTGGAGAATTTTTCCTTTAACATGCTAATCTTTTGCAGGTATAATGTTTACCATATTCAGCATCTTAGTTTAGCATAATATTATTCTAATATTTGATAATTAGCATTAAACATGAAGTACAGCTGAGGCTGATGAGAGTCATTATTTTTGCTGTTATTTGGTCATAAACCAAAGTACTAGAGAAATTAAAAATTGGACCTGATGGCAGCAGATGAAAAGTCAGGGAGAGTTAATTACACTTCTGCAGGATGAATATTTGAACCAATTTTTATGGTAGTCCATCTCAGACTGAACTTGTCAGACTCAGACTAAACAATTAATCAGAACGTTAAAATATTTGTTAAATGATAGTCAAAATAGCCGTTACTTACAACCCCAAATTTGAATAAATTGTTGAATTGGTACAAGTCAAGCGATTTGACTAACAGCAAGACAAAATAATTTAAAGTAATGTCATTGTGATGGTAAAAGAGGCTTCCATGGTTCAGTGATCTTTGATCAGCACTTTGAAGCTTCATGAATACAACCCCTGATGTCTCTGCTAATTTACTATTCTAGTAATAACACATAATGAATATAAATACATTTCCACTTTTGCCTTCATCTTAGCCTCAGCTGACCCTCATCTGTCATTATTACACCACGTACAATCAATAAGCTACAGTAATGATCATGCACTGAGTTATCCTCCATCAATTACCATCAGTATGAATTACCAGCATGCAATTGTTATTCACTGCAAAGCAAACATATTAAATCACATTTCCCACAAAGGTGTTAACTTCAACAGTTGTACTGCATTAGGGAGAAATACTATGAAGTAAATGTTGAATCTATTTATACCCCTTTATACCCCTGGTTGCTCTACTAATCAGCATTCAACCCTGTGCAGCTACCATAACTAAACTCTGATATACTGTATTAGTGAAGAACAGAGGTGCAGTGAGAGACCCATAAAATCTGCAGGCGACTGTAGCAGAGACAGATTTCTCATAATGGTAATTACAGATTTGGCAGCAGTGAAATATGTTCTATAGGACGTGATGCAATTATTAACACCAGTCTTCTAACAGACAACTCGTACCCTGCAAGTGCTGCAATAACTTTTAATCTGTTTTCATACACCACTGATGCAACTAATGGCTGCATGGGTCCTGGTCTTGTTCACCATCAACGGCAGAATATAAAATAAGTGGGACATAAAATATAGACAGTCTGGGCTATAGCTCACCTACAGGAGTGCGTACTTACTGTAATTATTCAACTCTGGATCTTTGCCCTGCGCTGTGAGGAAAAACTCTCAGTCAAACTGGTATGAATCACCTTAACTCTTTATTGGCTATTATTTGGCTGGGGTGTTGTCAGAACAGTAAACAGCAGGTTAGTCCTTAAAGTCTAAAAGGAGGAAATGTTTTCTTACCATTTGGTACCAAAGTTCCACAATCATTTATACTCATGACAGAGAATTCAGGATATACTTTAAGTGAGGCTATGGGACTTTTTAGTAAAGTTATGTTTTTTCTCTCACACATTAAAAGTTGAAAAGCATGAAAAGCCCATAACAATAAACCATATTGTACTGTTTCTCTACTGATTTAAAACACAACATGTGAATTCTTGATTTATGGCCATAAACATGTTTTGTGACATCACAGTGACCTTGACCTTTGGCCATCATCACCATATTCTAATCTGTACATTCTTGAGTCCGACTGGACATTTGTGCTATCTGTTAGCCTTGAGGAGGTCTCTGACCTTTGCTTTACTTTGTTGTTTTGGTGCAATTGGTCATTTTGTCTTTTAAATTTGTTTTTAAAACACAAGATGATTTTTTTTTTCAAAAAAGCTTTATCTGACATAGATATGTGTCTAGTTTTAAAATAGCACTGGCAGAAATACTTTCAGATGGTAGGTTCAACTGTGAAACATTCTTTGCCTGGGTCCAGACCCTTTAAATCCGCTCACTCCACCTAGTTCAAGTTGATCGACTTTTCTGGCATTGTGACATGAAACAGCAGGTTTTTGCATAAATCAAAAATACGATCCAATGTGCACTGTGGGGGGACTTGATTAGCCTATCAGTGCCATGGGCAAGACTAATGCCATTGTCAGGCCTTTGCAAAGCCTTGTCAAGTGGTGCGTCGGCACCACTGAGGAGTAGTAACAACAATGGGGATCGCTATAGACAAGATGCTGCTATCAAGGCTGTTCTGTAACCTAACATCGAAGTCTTTTTTTACTTCGCTTTGCTCCCCTCCTAAAACCCCCTCTAGTGATTAGTTTGGGAAAATAAAATCCCTCTTCCCCACGAAAATCAGAGCGGATGCAATTCAGACTGGAGATGGAAACGGAGCATAACAAGTCGACAATTCCTTCTGGTATCAGGCAACAACATTCTGTAAGAGCTAAACCACTGCAAAAAAACCCCAAAAAGAATTAGAATTATCACCTGCCAGAGAAACAAGACAGAACATAAAGTTGTAGCCATGACAGCTGCTTAAAATCTGGATGTTGCTGCAGAGAAGCTGCAAATTCTAAAACATCTTAGGCAGCACAGAAGATCTACAATCAGCAAAGTTTCAAGGTGGGCACCCAAGATTAGTGTCACCAATTCTGTATTTGACCAAATGTCTCCACTTCTGTTGCTGAGATATGGTGTTGAATAATGGCCGCAAAAGTGGTTTTGCAGAACATAATTACATCAAAGTGACATTAACCTTTGACCTTTTGGATATAAAATGTCATCTTGTCATCATTTTATCCCATTTGACACTGTGAGATTTTGTCATAATCAGTGTATGAATTCCTGATTTATGGCCAAAAACATGTTTGTGAGGTCACACTGACCTTGACCTTTGACCACCAAAATCTAGTCAGTTCATTATAGAGTCCAAATGGATGTTTGTGCCAAATTTGAAAAAAGTTCCCACAAGGTGTTCCTGAGAATGCGTTCATGAGCACAAGACAGATTAACAGATGGATGGAAACATAATTACTGAACACCTATATCTACCACAGATATGTGATCTTATATTCTTATATATGTTCTACAGTATTAAAACCCTGTAGTTAATGAAAAACATGCACTTTTTTATATCTTATATTTAGTGGCCTGATTTTCGTTTTTTACATTTTTGTGAGCATCGTTGGAGGGAGCCTGAAATCTCAGATTTCATTGCAAGCGACTGCTTCTCTGTAATTGTTTTTGCAATAAATAACCTGTTGCGTGGACAACCGCATACAGCAGATTCCATTAAGACGGAAGTGTACAGACCTGGCCACAGTATTTTCCGCCACTTATGACTGTTTACCCCTGTGGAACGTCAGACCACAGGGTCTCTAGTTCTATAGACATATAGGGAGAATAACTTATTCTCTACTCAGTGTCAGTCCCACTCACGTGCTACATGTGGTTTATCACATATCAATGAACAGTGAAATTTAGTTTATCATGTACCTATGAGTTAAGTATACTTTGTTTTCCTCGAAGATATCCACTATGAAAAGAATAGAAAATTGTGTAAAATAAAAAAAAAATCAATCAATGGGCAGATATGTATTGATAATACTATATAATCCCCTCTGAAAAGCTCTGGCAGAGAGGGGATTGCTTTCAGGAAAAAATATCGCTGCCAAGAGAAATATCCAAATGTGATACACCTTTTAATCCCACCTCATATTGATTCCTCCCTGTGGATGGATGGAAGTATAAATACTCTTTATTTGAGGCTAAGCGTTAAACTGGGAAAGGTGGGCATACAGTCCACATTTCTAAACTGAATTGCATTAAAACAAGATCATAAACACATCATAAAGGTGAAATTACAAGGACGGTTTATGATTCTTACCGCTGTTGCTGTGGTCGTCTACAAGTATGATCTCTTTGAGCAGGTGTGACGGAGTCCTCTGGATGGCTGTGTGGACGGAGCGCAGCAACACTGACAAGGCCTCGTTGACAAAGATGAAGATGACACTGAGTTGAGGAAGATCTGTTGAATACGACATGTTTCTGCACCTGCAGGCAGAGAGGATGAGAACAGAACAGAGAGAATCGATGTTTGTTAAAAGACAGGTGAAACAGGGCTTACATTCATACAGGCAAAAACCGCCGTTATACATCTCCATCAATTTATCAATACACGGTGTACACATTGATTGGCTGACTGACCCGTCCGGACGTAAATCTGGAATCGACCGGGTGAGAGAGATGCGGTCGCTAAGGTAGCCATTGTAGCCATAGTAACGGAACTTCCTGAGGGCGACCCTTCGACTCTCAGGGCCCAGGTCATGACCCCAGTGGTCAAAGAGTGAGGAGGCGGAGTCTGAGGCAGAGTCTGACGAGGATGCAGCGTCTTCACCGTCCTTCTGAGGGGTCTCTGTGGACAGAGGGCAGAGAGGATGGATGTCAATGATAAACTGTTAATCAGTTAACTGAGGAGAATATTTTTGACCAGCTACACATCAACTTTTGGCACCCTATCAGGGGCCATAAGTTGAGCTGTGCCGATTTTCCTATTCTTCAGTTTACTTCACTTCACACCACACAGCTCTGGTGGGAGCTAGCTAGTGTCAGCAGCCCCGCTTATCCAGCCATTAATGCTACTAACACCAGTCAGCACAGCTGTGGAGACATTGTGCCCATGTCACCAGTCTCCCCCCAGCTCACCCCAGTGAGTAAGCAACTAAGTTCTGAGCCATTAAACCCCTTTAGCATTGTTGACTATGTTATCACTGTTAGCTCTGTTAGCACTGTTAGCAGTGTCAGCATGGCTAGTGGTGCTAACATATATTAGTAAATAATGCAAAAAGGGTTTTGTGGTTCAAAATGAAGCCGCTTACTCGTCAGGGCGACCTGGGAGGAGACTGAAGAGTTGGCAAAATGTTTCTGCAGGAACACGTTCCACCACCTAAACAGCATTATCAGCTTTAGTTGCCAAATGAGTAGCACAGCTAGCTAGCTACTGTTAGCTCCCTCCCGACTGGGGGTGGTGCACACAGCAGAGTGGCCAAGAAATCTGTGGAGACGGAGTTAACCCAGCGGCTGGCTGTAAAAGGCAAGACATTTACATCACAAAAATCACTCCTAAATGGATAGCGTGTTTTGAAATGCAGCCCTAAAGTCAAACGAGTGCCGTACAAAAAGGAAAGGCCTCTTGTATTTCATGTCTTGCTTTTTTTTCTTAAAAATTAACCGGTTAGTTACCAGTTAATGGATGTCAGCCTTTTGAAAGTAAAATTAACCAAAACTAACTTCCCCACGAGAGATTGTTGAAATACTTTGGACAAATTGTATTTAACAGACACTTATTTTAATATTTTCAAGTTCTCTTCCAGTTTTCTCTCAGGCCCACCACTAACCACTGTGCTGCCAAACGCTGTGACAGCTACCTGATGTTACACTATGGAGAAATTAAATGACAAATGAACTTCCCTCAGCTCCATTCACCCCCCCCCCCAAAAAAAAAAACAACAAAAAAAAGCTGTGACTGAGTGCTGAGTACGCAGCGCGGTTATCAAACAAAACCTGTTTGCTGAGGGCTGAAAGAATCATTTCAGCAGCACGTGGGAAAAGGATGGAACACAAATGTGATGCGCCTTAACAGGGATTTTCATTGTCATTACAAATAACTCATTCTGGCAGCCATGCCGATCTATTTCTGCAGAGGTGGACACAAATCCGCTAACATGCCCAAGGTTACTTTTTTTTTTTTCATCAGCACTGTAGCTTACTGTTCTGTGCTAAATGTGCAGCAGCAACAAGCCACTTCCTGTGCATGGTGGAAAAACAATGACAGTAGAAAAATATGCTCCAGGCCTGTTTAAGGAAAAAAAAAGGCAAAAACAGAGAGCTTACTTTGTGGTTTGAAATATTTGCATTTCATGTGACTTTAAAGTGTGCAAACAGACCAAGAGGCTGCACTTGAAATAGCTCCTCATGATTCAGAACATGAATGTATGTAGAGTGATGCTTTGTAGCTTCCCTGTCACCTGGTCTCACAGAATGGCAGATTTGGGGCAAAGTAGGAGCAGAATATGAATGCAGTGGTCTGCTGTTTGTCCGAATCACTGGAAGATGGGGATCAACAGAGAGGATAAAAAAATTGACCACTGAAATTCCTGACCCAGGTGTACCAGTGTTGAACAGGTGGAAAGTGTACAAGCAAGAAAAGAAGGAATAAGGAAATATAAATTATAATCATAGTGTAGTGATTGTAGTACATTTTTTTTTAAAGAGTATTCAACTGTTTTGTGATCTATCCGTGGGAACAGTGTCTAAATTTCAAGGCTCTAAGTGGGCGTTTCCCATGGCAACAATTGACAGTCATCTAAGAGTTGGCATCAATAGGAGATGTGCTGTCAACATCTGAGGGGCACTGCTGACTGACGCACATCAAAATCTTATTACCCACATTTTCCTGGTTTTTTAAGTCAACATGGTGTTGGTTGTAAGGATTAAAAAAGCG
>JAPZEB010000016.1:13127682-13146919 GCA_029783705.1 Chaetodon striatus
GGGATACACAACCTCCCCTAATTTAATCTTACAGCAGATGGCAAAATGTAACCTATGGCCTTGACAGATTGCTGTTTTGGTAAAGCCTTCCAGCACTATCCGGAAAAAGTGAGGGAAGCAGACGGGTGAGGTTGGGAGGAAGTGAAATGGCGGAGGCAGAATACAAAGATGGGTGAGGCTGGAAAAGTTGTGTAGAGCGAAAGACAGACATAAAGACAGTCTGAGTTTGAGAAAGTGGAGTTAGACCTGACAGATTTACAGAAGATCAACAATCTGAACTTCTCCGGGTCAAACAGGAACGAGTGGAGAAAAAAAAAAACTCAGGAGAGATGTCAAGAACCATAAAAGGCCAATTAAGAGCAGAATCAGAATGGCTATGAGCAGCGCCGAGCGAGATGAGACGAAGAGCCGGAAAACAACTCAAAGCTGGATGATAATTACGCCTGAGATCCTCTGATCACTTGTCTTCTGTGATGCAGATGATAGAACAAGTGAATGAGCTTTAATTAGGCGTGCCATTCGGAAGGCTAACCTTCTTTAACCTGCATCGGTGCTTTGTTGGAATAACCTGATACAGTTCTCACTTCACTGCAGAGGAGAAACAGACGAACACAAACGAGATAAACAAAACAGGAAGAAAGACGTGTGTTGCCAGTGACACATCAGTGTGATTACACTTTGTTTTCTTGCTAATTTTGAGGTCAAACAACACTCTGTTAGCGGGGTACAACCTCATCTAGACCTCAAATTAGAGTTGAATAGATGGTAGTTACAGATTTTTGAATGTGGCTTTAATTGATTTCTTCGGCCTGACACAAACAAACATACAGCAATCAGCCAAAACACTAAAAACATTGACAGGTAAAGTGAATAACATTTATAATTGCATTAAGATGCAATGTTCTGCTGGGAAACCTTGGATCCTGGCATTCATGTGGATGCTACTTGACATGTTCCATCCATCCAAACACAGTTGCAGAATAAGTACACCTGTTAAAGGCTACAACACCCCCTGTTGGCTGTGGTTCTCCCATCAGGACGATGCACCATGCCACACTGCAAAAATTGTTAAGGAATGGCCTGAGGAACGTGACAAAGAGCTCATGGCATTGACCTGTCCTCCAAAATCCCCAGATCCCAATCTAATCGAGTATCTGAGGGATGTGCCGATACCCCAGAGGTAGCCCCAATCCACAGTGGGGTCTCCTTGGATTGGACTTGACTCTGACCTGTTGAGGTATCGACATAGGAGTTCTGGAGGATGTTCTGCGGTGTCTGGCACCAAGGCATTTGCGGCTGATTTTTTGAGTCCTGTAGGATGTGAGATGGGGTACCAGCACGTCCCATGGATGTTCAATCAGGTTAGGACCTTGGAAATCTGGAGGCCATGTCAATGCCTTAAGCTCTTTGTCACATTCTTTGGGCCAATCCTGAGCAGTATTTGTGGTGCGGCATGGGTCACTGTCCTGCTGGGGGCTCACTGCCATGAAGGGGGGGTACTTGGTCTACAGTGGTGTTTGGATGGGTGCATTGGAGCAATATGATCGATGTTATTCACTTCACCAGCCAAAGGTTTTAATGTTTTGGCTGATGGGTGTATGTCGCATGATCCTGTCCTTTGAATACAACCCATAGAAGCATCTCTACATTTCCGCTCCTATCGGTGGATGACAGAACAGCTCGTGTATGATGGTTAATGGCTGCAGGTTTAAACACATGGGTTACGTTAAGAAATGGTCGCATTATCTCAGACGTATGTTAGACATACTACAACATATTACCTGTCTTCGACTGGGCAGGTCGATACCAAAATATCAATACGACTGATAGATTTTCATTTGGAAGGTTGATTCTAGCTTTAATAGAATCAATACAGCGGTAGCTCAGTCCATAGGGACTTGGGTTGGGAACTGGTGAGTCACTGGTTGAAGGTCCTGTTTGTGTATGTGTGTGTATTAGGCCTGTGTGTATATGACAACAGAGTGAAAAAAATGAATTTTCTCTGGGATTAATAAATTATATCTTCTCCTTCCTCTAAATACGAAAAAGGGATCAGTTTGTCTCTTCTAAGTTGTACCATGGCACATACCCTGACTAGTTTACCGGTAATCTGACACATAGTTGCAGTGATGGCTAAACAAATCAGGAAAAAAAAAGTCCATTTTGCAATTTTAGGGCTGTTTCTAGTTAAACAAAAAGGATCTTACTGTTTAGCAAAGAGGTCTATCACTGTAGGGATCCTTTCCATAATGTTATAATGTCATTTATAACAAAAATCTGAGCCAGTCAGCCGGTCAGTGGCAAAAACAAAGACTTTTAGCGGACGTGACGGTGTGAACATGCCCCAAGGGTTTACATGGCAGCCTGTTCTCACTCAATATTGGACCAGTTTCAAAAACTGTTGTGCCATTCGTCACTTAGACACAAAAACATGGAAACACAGGGTCTAGTTTGAAAAATACAGAACTCACCCTTTGAATATCAGCATGTAGTCCACACTTTACTTCAATATTCAACTCAGACAACAAGAAGAAAACATTTGAAAGCAATGTGACACAATTAATTCAGAGCCAAAGACCTCGTTTTCCTCTGCCAACTGTGTTTTAAATACCAACCTGAGGGGAGGACCTAAAGCAGCTGCATTATGTCCCAGTCTACAGCTATAAGCACTGAGATTTAGGTCCCTTCCAACTGTAATGCGAGGACTTCTCCTAAACAGCCAATTCCGAAGAGAGATGCACAGCACGAGGAGTAATCGAAACACATGCAAATGAAGCTGTACATACCGCACAGGACCGCCAGTGCTAATGAGGTGGTGGGTTGCAGTGGGAGGACATTAGTACCCCTGTTTCTGCTTTGTGCATTGAGAAGGGCTTTAATCTGCTCCTCCAGGGTACACAAGACCCACCAGAGTGCATTTAGCAGGTCGGCCCTCAACACCTGCCTCCACAACCGCATGTTTTGTTGTGCTTGTTGATTCATGTTATCTCAACATTATGGTATTGAGAAAGCCTTGAGGGGTTTCCGGAGACCCGGGCAGACAGAGAGGAAGGGAAGCCATTCTGAATGATAACGAACCGGTAATTTCTGTAATAAACTAACACATGCTTGGTGCTAATTGAGTTCCAAATTGCTGTAAGCGAGTTTGAAAAGGTTACAGTGGCTTTGCCAAACTGCTGCAGAGATTTACAGAACTGGAGTTACATTTAAGATCGTTTCTTTTTTTTTTTCTTTCATTTTTAAACAGTCCTAGGCTTACATCAGCTCACATCATGGATGGATTACTGAACACACTTACTGACCGCAGGCCTAGGGGCCCAAAGTGTCAAGGGCCCTTCTGGCCTTCACCTAAAACCGCCACTCAAATTAACACATATGGACAAGAAAGACACTCAAAATGACCTCAAAGAAACACAAAAACACCACAAAGAGTTTCAAAGAAACTCTAAAGACACAGAAAATAACAACAAAAATTACCAAACAAACACAAAAATACACAAAACAACCACAAAGAGATGAAAAGTAACTGTAAAAAGAATATAAACACAAAAACGGGAAAAACAACCACAGAGACAGAAACAAAGAGACATCAAATTACTACAAAAACGCATATTAAAAAAAAAACCACAGAGACACAAAAGGACCACAAAAAGACAAAAAGAGACTACAACGACATGCAAAAAGACACTGAATATCTACAAAAAAAGACCCAAAATAACTACAAAGAGACGCAAAACAACCACAAAGAGACACTAAATAAATTCAATGAGTAATATAATGACTACAAAACAGCACAATTGACCAAACCTTTACCTCAAAGACACACAATCAAGGAGACACAAAAGGATTACAAAGAGACACAAAACAACCAAAGAAGACCCCAAATTTTGTAATAAAGACAAAAAAGAAGAGAAAAGAAGAATAGACAAGACACATAACAACCTTGAAGAGATGCAAAGTAACTGCAAAAACACAATATAATTACAAATAGACATAAAATGACTTCAAAAAGACACAAAACAACCAAAAAGAGACAAAAAGACCCCATAAAAAGATGTAAAGTAACTACAAAACTGGGCAAAACAACCACAAAGAGACACAAATTAAATTCAAGGAGAAACAAAATTACTACAAAGCGGCACAAAACCACCAAAAATGTACCTCAAAAAGACACAAAATTACTTCAGAGAGACACAAAATGATCTCAATGCAACACAAAGATCACAAAGAGACACAAAAGGACCAAAAAAGACCCAAAACTATCTCATAGAGACTCAAAATGACCTTAGAGACCCAAACATAAAACAACCACAAGGAGACACAACATAACTACAAAAAGACACAAAACAACTGAAAAGAGACACAAAAGAACCACAAAGAGACACAACACCACACAAAGTCTGTGTCTTGCTCCTGTGTCAGAGAGGTGATGGGCCTTTTGCATATCTGTGCCCAGGGGCCCATTGTCTCACAGTCCGCCCCTGTTTTACATCAATATGAGTTTTATTAACCAACAAACCAATACATGAGCCCGCTCCCAGGCTTCTACATCCTCCGCAAAGTTCCATTCTGTAATGACCACTTGTTTCCATTTGACTTTGATAACTTAATTGGAATGAGTTGATATATTTTAAGGAGACATACAGGGACGAAATAAAGCTATTAATATTCTCAAATGCAAGCTTCTGTCCCAATTAAGGAGCTGTAGATGAAAACGTTTTTATGTCTAATAGGAGGGCACTTAGAGGTTCAGCCTGTGAGGAATAATGTTTTTTATTTGCCTTTTCTTTTTTTTTAACTTCCATTTGCCATCGTTATTTAGATTTAATTGGTTTTTAAATAGATCAAACGAGATGCAAAAAGATATCAGTTTCTCTAATGTGACTGTGGATATTGCCATCTCCAAAAGCTCAGGACATTTAAACATTCTCAGTGAAGCAGAATAGTCGAGAGAGAGAGAGAGAGCGGCCTTTCCTTCGCCTGGAGCCACAAAGTTCAGGCACTTTTATTCCCAAGCAACGTCTGACTGATCCCTGATCAAGGCGCTGGACTCTTACCAGATCAAGAAGTGCTGGTCTATACCTAAAAGCCACGGTAACCCAAAAAATTGTGGGTTATAATAAATAAAAAATAATGTAATAAATAATGTATTAGTCAGGGTTGAGCCATACTCTGAGCTCAGGGCATCTCTTATCTATTCTGTCAGGTAACAATACATAAGGTCCAGTGCAAACACAACAAAGCAGCACAAAATGATGAAAAACGTACCCCAAAAAATTTCTTCAGACACACAAAATGACCTTAAAAAGACACAAACAACCACAACGAGATAAAAGAGATTACGAAGAGATGAAAAGTATCTGCAAAGAGACATAAAATGATTACAAAGAGACATAAAATGACAAAAAAAAGGACCCAAAACTATCTCAAAGAGACATAAAATGACCTGAGAGACCCAAATGACTATGGGAAGACACAAAATAATCACAAGGAGACAAAACAAGACTGCACAGAGACACAAAATTACCTGTAAGACACACAAAATGAAAAAAAAGACACAAAACCACCAAAAACACCACCACACCACACACAGATGTGTTTCAGCTACAAACAAATGCAAAACAACCTTTTTATGGTCTCCTTTAGTCTTTCTGCATTTTTTTGTGTGTCTCCTTGTGGTCTCTTTTTGTGTCTTTGTGTGTTTACTTTCTCTTTGCAGTCCTTTTTGTATCTTTGAAGTCTCATTTTCTCTCTTTATGGTTGTTTTGCTTATCTTTGTCATCTGTTGTGTGACTTTATGGTCTCTTTTAATCTCTTTGTGGTTGTTTTGTGTTTCTTTGTGGTCTTTCTTGTCTCTGTGTGGTTGCTCTGCTCATTTTATAGTTATTTTGTGTCTGTTTGCAGTTTTACCGTGTGTTTGTAGTGTTTTTTGTCTTTGTGTTCATTTTGTACCTCTAAGTCACAAAAAAGATGACAAAGATACACAAAACAAACACAAAGAGACACAAAACAACCACAAATAGACTAAATGAGACTACAAAGATACATAAAGGGCTGCAAAGAGACACTAAACAAACACAAAGACACAAAAAGAGACCACAAAGAGACACAAAACAACCACAAGGAGACACAAAACAACAACAACAACTACTAATACTACAACTAACTAAATCAAATAATAAATAATGTATTAGTCAGGGTTGAGCCATATTCTGAGCCCAGGGCATCTCTAATCTATTCTGTCTGGTAACAATACATAAGGTCCAGTGCAAACACAACAAAACATTGTTATCTCACAATCTGTCAAGTATTTTTTTCCCCTCTCAGAATACAGATAGATTAATTCAAAACAAGAAATGTTGGAAATCCTGCAAACACAACTCTGACCTTACTGAGACATTTCCAGCATCTGATTCGGGAAATTGCTTTTTCTTTCCGAGAATATTGATTGCCAGTCATGAGCAGGTGCACGAGGGGAGGAGGGGGGTGGGGGCTGATCATGTGTTTATACAGCGGATCATTCAAGGAATGGTTATGAGTGATGGCTGTACTCCTGATCAATATGGCAGCCACACATTCCATTAGGCTAGCGATTAGCTGTACCGATGCTAAAGTAATGTATTATTTTTCGAGGGTGATTTCAGCAGACTCGACAACATTAATCATTTTGGGAGGTTTCAATTTCCATCTTGTGCAGTGGAGATTTTATCAATTATAAAATGTCTCTCACACATTGTAAGGACAAATTGTAAAGAGTCTTTTTAGTGTTGCATCAGCTCCAGGAAGTTAGCTTCATTATAGTTTTCATGAGCTGGACCCAGAAGTCACGGACAGAGAGCATGAATTTTCGGCTGAAAGATGTGCAGCTGGGGTGAAAGTGAGACGGCCCAAAAAGAAATGGCAAGGCACAGTGAGGCGTCCTCCATGTTTCATGAGGGCCCTCAGCTGTTTCAAGTTCAGCCTCAAGGCTTGACCTCCACACACTGACAGCGAGCTCCAAAAGATCTGTGTTAAAAGTTTCAGTAGGTGCTGCGAAAGATTTTACACGCTCTCTGCTTTTGTAGATAACTCTCTCTGTCTCACCATTGTCCATCATCCAGACCAGGTGTGAGCTCGCCGAATTCACCAGCCTGCCAAAATCTTTCATGTCTTTTCTTTTCATATTCTCGGGGTTAAGGAATGACTGCACCTGGCTGAGGAATGAAATATTTTGCAAATCAAGAACAGTGCTGAGAGGGCTAATGACAACACAGAGACAGGTGGGATTGTAAGTGAGAGGTTGCTGGTTCAAATAAAGCTGTCAGGCGAGGTAAACAGAGGGATAAACACGCTCCGACCCCTTATCGTCTCCCCTCCGGCAACGAGCTTTAAATGTGTGAAGCTGTGAGGACCCAGGTAATGTTTCTCAATGAGCGTCCTTGTGTATTAATTCTCTGAAGCAACTTTCTAATAAATAGCCAGGATTTTGAGTTGAACCCCACAACACACTTTAGATGAAACCACGCCCACTCTTACATGAGGAAAGCAGGCTGTGAGATGTCAAGGCCTGATGATGGTTGCAAGCACTGCTGAAAGCTAGCTTGCCCACCCATGGATGTACCCTGTGGTTGCACTTCCCGCTGGTCAGAGACAACAAAGTTGGAAAGTTTGCTGATCCAGCGGGGAGTCGGGGTGCTGTCTAGCAACTGAAGGCCCTCCTCGCAAAATATGACAGCTTCAATAGCTTAGAAAATAGAAATATGGGCAGTTAAAGAGCAACACTGCTGATTTTCAACCAGCTCTGTCTCATCACAGCGAGCGGCAAAACTCCCGCTGGAAACGTCCAATACCTGGTTTCCACAACATTCACAAAAAATACCTGCTTGGTTTTCATAAAATATCCAGTTTCATTAACAAATACCTTTTTTTTCATAACAAACGTCTGAAAAAATGTCGTTAAAAACACCCACTTTTTTTGCAACACCCATGGCTGTAAATGTCCCGACATCTTATTAAAAAATACTCGGTTTTGTCACAACAAACACAGCTTTAAATGTGTAGTTAAAAAATACCTGCTTTTATTGCAACACACACAGCCCAAAATTCCCAAAATGTTGTTAGAAAATACCCATTTTTGTTGTAACAAACACAATTTGAGATAAAAAAATAAAAACATTTTTAAAAAACGGAGTTTGGTTGCCACTAACACATCTGGAAATGTATCATTAAATACCTGGCTTTTTCGCAACAAACACAACTGGATATGTGTCACTAACAATACCCACTTTTTTGCAACACAAATGGCTTGAAATGTCCTGATGTGTTGTTAAAAAATACCTGATTTTGTCGCAACATACATGGCTGAAAAATGTGATTAAATACTATCATTTTTTGTTGCAACAAATACAGCTGGGAAGGTATCTTTAAAAAATACCTGGCTTCTTCACAACAAACAGAAATGGATATTTAAAAATGCCCGTTTGTTTGCCACAAACAAGGCTAGAAATGTGTTGTTAAAAAATACTCACTTTTGTTGCAACACACATGGCTTAAAATGTCTCTTGAAAAAATACCTGTTTTTCTTGCAACAAACACAACTGCAAATTAAAAAATATACAAATATTTACATATTTATTTAAAAAAGAAATTTAGTCGCCACAAACATGGCTGGAAATGTGTCTTTAAAAAAGCAGCTTTACAGCACAGCTTTAAATGTGTAGATAAAAAGTATCTGCTTTTGTTGCAACACACAAGGCTTAAAATGACTGGTGAAAAAATACCTGTTTTTCTTGCAACACAACTGGAAATTAAAAAATATAAAAATATTTATAAAAAAAAACAAAAAACAAATTTAGTCACTACAAACACAGCTGGAAATGAACCAAAGTCTTGATTAAAAAATATTGCTTTTGTTGCTACAAACATGACGGGATATGTCCCAACCTGTCATTAAAAAAATACCTGCTTTGTTGGGCTAGAGTTAGGGGCTAGGATAAGGTTGGGGTTAAAACTGGGGTGGGTGCCCGGCTGGGAATGGACACGAGTGGCCTATATGCATAAAATTGGGGTAAAATAAAAGATAAATTGGTAAGTTAAAAACCCAATACAAATCATTAACTGAAGGGCTAAAGGAGCTGGTCGCCGACGCGCTGGCCGGGTAAGGTTGGGGTTAAGTCTAGGGTTAGGATTAGGGTTAATACCCTGGTCTGCTGCTTTCTACTGCTTAGCAGCCGTCTCGCCTATGTGTCATGGCATCCACCGTCCCCTCTTCCTCCCGATGAAAACTAATATACATCTAATCTAAACAGATGTAACATACCTGTGGTTTGCACAAATGTACAATCCTAACAACTGGGCCAACTGGGCTGTAACAATAATGTTACTCTAATAATTTCTGATTTGGTTAATGTCAGTCAGTCAGGCGACATCATTACATGAATATTTAAGATTTACTGAGATGAAAAACAATGGCTCTTCTCTGCTGTAACACATTAACTCATTTAACAATTAACAGGTAAGAACTGGCAGTAGCTGCACTCTGTGGAGGTCACAGGTCAACCTGGTTGAAAGATCTAAAAGCTGAGACTTTTTAGACAGCTTTAACCTCTTAGGAAAATCAAACACATAATACAACTCACATTCACTTACACTTCTAGTATGCATTAACATACTTTTATGCTTTTCTTTGTAGTAATCTATTTATTTTTACATTTTATATTGCTATACATTTGTGTGACATTTGTGTGTTGTACAGCACTTTGGTCAACTGCAGTTGTTTTTAAATATGCTATATAAATAAACTTGATTTGAAATGTGATGATTTTCTGCTTTTCTTTATCATATTTCACGCTTGAGTAAACTGAGTATGTTTGAGTTTTGAACCTTGGGTTGGATTTTACTTACAAAAACAAGGAGATCAAAACAAGGACTAAAATTTCCCTCTCTCTTTGTGTGTAAGGAAATTTCATCTCTTGTAAGGACTATAATTTGAGCAAAATGTGCAGATACATCAAAATGTTTTCTAAACCAAGAATGATATGAGATTAAGTATCTTTTAAAATTCAGTTTTTTTATTTACAGTAAAATGTGGATGTATTTTCACTCAGAGATGGCTGTACAGCACAATCAGAGACATAAAATCTTTTATGATAATTCATCTTTGGGTGAAAAGGAGTGCCTTTTTTCGGGAGAACTACATTGCTTTAACAACACACAGAACACTGACACGACTGACGTAATTATTATGTTGAAAAAAGGGGATTGGTTTTGAATGTAAACTGTGTCTGTCTGTTAAACTGTGGTTTTACATTTACATGACAGAAACTTTACACACTTGGAAAACAGCCAGAGAATCCATTCAGAGCTCATAAAAACTTAGAGATGTAGCGTGACTCTTTATGTTAACAATGCATGTGTATCACATGAAACTCCAGTGTCTGTGTGAAACTATGGTGGTGAAATTCAGCTTTGTAAAACTTAGTGGTACGTTTGGTTCTGTAGACTGGTGTCATCATAAAGCATCAATAAGTAATTTGTCTGTATAGAGAAAGATTTTCAGCTACATTTCCTTTTTTTGTAAACCGAGCACATTTTTCTTTTTTTTCTTTTTTCAAACAACAAACCAAAAGAGGAAACTTAAAAGCCCTTGCTTGACCTGCTAACAACTTGGGGTTGCAAATATAAACACCACTTCACTGTGTGAATAAAAACTTTGAGAAACACTTTTCTAGATGAAAGACGTGTTTTCTTATCAATCACTCAGCACAGAGTGCCACTTTACCAAAGCACATTGTTACTGAAAGGCCACATCGTATCTGGGTCATTCCTGTGTCCTCCAACATTTCAGCCTAAGAACTTTTTTTAAAAAATGGCAGCCGTCTTGCGGAGTAGGTCTCATGGTGGTTTGCAGAGATGTACAATGCCAACATTTTGTTCTGGCTATTGGGCTGTTGTGCAAGCTTTCTTCTGCATGATGATATGATTGGCAGGTGTATTTTGTTAAAAAAAAAAAGAAAGAAGAAAAAGTTCCTACATGAAACTGCTCACAACAATGTCTGTGGAGTATCTTGAGTAACTGGGTCATAATATCTGAAAAAGAGACATTGCTGTTGAGTTTATCAAATGTACTTTTTTTCAAGCCATGTGCCATCTTGTTTCATTAAAGACAGACATCTATAAGGCTGATATCTCCAACACTAAGCTATTTATGATAAACATGTGACACATTTTAAAGAAAATATAAGGAGGTAGTTCATGGGGAAAGAAGTGTTACTGCATATAGGAATGACTCATCTGTGTGACACATCCCTGACTGATGTTTGACTTCCTGTTCTGCTCACTCATATGTCAGGAATACAGACACATGTGACACATTGTGAAAACCCCACAGTTTCAGCTGGTTTGATGGTCGAGTCACAGTATTTGTTTACAATTAGAGACGCAATATGAATTAACCCCACCCCCCACCCTTTTCCCCAATTTAAAATTCAGTCTATCTGCAGACATTGAAGTCAGAGACATGTTTGTAAAGTTGTCTGAAGGAGGCTAAGTATCTAGACGTCTTTGATCCACCTCCCCGAGGAATGCTACGCCTCACTGCTGCTCCTCAAACATCCTGTAAGAGACCCAAAAGCACTCACTGAAGAGCTTATAAAACTGATGCACAACAGCCCTCCACCACCATGACTCAGGCGTCTGCTACACACACTCATATGCCTTCAGTACAACCTAATGCATGTATATTCTGGTCGATCCATAAACTGAGGAACTTTAGTGACAGCTGAATTCGACCAAAAAGCAAAACAATATGTGCACAAAGTGTGAAGAAGGTCAGAATATGGTGTTTTCATGCCCGTTTTATGAATTCTGGTTTGGCCAGCTTGAAAAATGTCAATGCTTGAGTCTTAATGCAGACTTTGTATCACTTATAAATATCTAGCTGACAAACAGACTGATGCAACGCTCTGCAATGCCGCACTGCTCTGGGATGTTTTTATCTTCACGGCTGGTTTAAGTTTGAAGAGATATTAATTATATTCAACTTTATTTGAGTCAACTGGTGTTTGATTAAATATTAACAAACATACAAATCATGTATTGATGTGTGCATCAGAACATCAGGATTTGTTTCTTATTATCAATGACATTAGAATTTAGGCATTTGTTTGTTTTCTTTAAAGGTCAAGTGTGACATTTAGAGGTGTTTAGTGGTGAGGACTGCAGATTGTAACCAGCTGAAACTTCTCCCAGTTGGACTTCCTTCAGTGTTCATTGTCCAGGTGGTTTTTACTGAGCCAAATTATCCACAGAGGTCTCCTCCTGTCCTAAACAAATGGACCAGTTGATTTAAATTGGTAAAAACTCTGAATAAGGTAATGTAATGTAATGTAAGGTAAGGTAAACTTTTAATGGCCCTGAGGGGCAAGACAGGCAGTACAATATATAACACACAGGATTCAGAATCACACACTGTCAGGGGTAAATCGTGGACATTAGTGGTCACTGCTGGTTAAGAGAAGCGATAGCAGATGGGACAGAGGACGATCTCTAACGCGTAGTGCTACATTCAGGGAGGCAAAACCTCCACCCTGATGGAAGCGTCTGAAACTCAACAAGGTGAGGATGTTGAGAGTCTGAGACAATGGCGTTAGAGGTGACCCACTCTTCATACAGATGATGCAGGTTATTAAAAGTAACGCCAGTGATCTGTCACTGGTCTTGGTCAGAATGGAGCATGATGGATCAGCGGTTTGGTGCAGCTTCTGCAGTGGGTGCTGTGCCGGACCGTCATGGTGAACAGGGAGCTCAGCCGGAAGGTGAAGCTTTTGATTTACTGGTCCATCTACCCTCAGCTATGGTCATGAGCTCTGGGTAGTGACTGAAAGAATGAGATTGCAGATACAAATGGCCGAAATGAGTTTCCTCTGTGGGGTGACGGGCTCAGCCTTAGCGATAGGGTAAGGAGCTCAGAGTAGAGCCGCTGCTCCTCAATGTTGAAAAGGGTCAGTTGAGGTGGTTCGGGCATCTGATCAGGATGTGTCCTGGATGCCTCCCATTAGAGGTATTTCAGGCACTTCCCACTGGTACAGTAGGGGGCCTCAGTGCAGACCCAGAACACGCTGGAGGTATTACATATCTCATCTGGCCTGGGAACACCTTAGGGTCCCCCAGGAGTAGCTGGAAAGCGTTGCTGGGGAGAGGGACGTCTGGGGTGATGTGCTTGGCCTGCTGCCCCCGCTTTTCCAATTTGTTCTTCTTTTCAAGGCTAAAGCAGTTTCACATAGAAAAGTGATGTTTTTTCCCCTCATTTTAAAGACTGAAATATGGTAAAGTGATTTAAATGTTTTAACTTTCCAGACTTTGCTATTTGTTTTAAAACTTGCCTTAACCCACTTATTCATTATATCTACATTATTGATGATTATTGATCAAAAATCTCATTGTGTTAATATTTCTGGAAGAAAAAAAAGAGAGGGTATTTGTTCAGAATTATTGTTATGTTCTTTTTAGTATCCCCACCCCCTAGCATTGATGACTTAAAAATTTCAAGATATACATAGTGTATTGAGATATAGCCTAAAAATTCTGTAATACACTTTTCAGGACGTATCACCCAGCCCTACTCAGTGGAAGAGGGCCCACTCCCTGTGTAGATATAAACAGCTCATTCTAAAGTAACGAAAACACAACAGATCTTACTCTCAGGTTTTTACAAATTATAAAAAAAAAAACATAAATTATTATAATATATTCATTTTCTGCCAGTATATCTCCCTAATCTTTCACACTGAACCTTTGTGCAAACATTGTTGATTAAGGTGGGAACTATTTTGAGATTGACTTGTTTTATTAATGAGACCTTCTGTGGGATAAGATCTTCAACAATATATTTAAATGTAGACATTTTATTTAAGTTGCTCTCTAATTTATTGTTAAACTATTATGTTCTTTCATACTTCATTGTGTAGTATTTAAAGTATTTAAAGTTGTGCAATAACCAGGATCATGTCAAGGTTTAGCATACATATATGTATACAGATATAAGGATCTGTTGATCTGTTTAGTGGTTGCTGCCTCTTCTTCTTTTGACACAGATGTAGCGGAAAATCAGGACAAAGAATTAAACCCTGCTGAGCACTATTTGTCTGATCAAAGGACACTTCTACAAAAAACAACTTAGTCCATCGACCCACCTCTGTAGGTAACCCCTGACTGAACACATACCCTCAGGCATCTCGGTGTGTTTACACAGTGGTAGTAAACAGTGTTTGTGCTGTTCATCACTGAGTGGGGGGCTGGAGTTGGTCCTGTGATGCTGTGGGTGTGGGACGATAAAAGAGCAGCAGCACCCGTGACTCTCCGTTATTTTTTTTATTTCAGAGAGGACACATTTCAGCATGGACAACAGGATGCTCAGGACAGCTGCTTGTTTGGTGCTTGTTTTATCAGGTAGATTAAATCGAGGTGTTTTGATAGGAAATCTGCTACATAATTAATTTAGTTTGCTGTATTAAAACCAAAATTTATTGTGTCACTGAACATTAATGCCAAAGCTACGACAGAGCTGCTCTTAATTTTCTATTTTGTGTAATTAGCTATGTGTGCAGGTGAGGGCATCTTACCTCCAGGACCCCTGAGCGGAGCTGTGGCAGGCACAGTGAAGTTCACCACCACCCTCAGACCTCCTGCAAGTCCATTCCTCTCAGTCAGCTGGAGCTTCAAAGGGGTGAACATCATCACCTCCACCAGCACTGACATCATCGAGCCCGGACATGCCAACAGGATCACATTGGACCGAGCCACGGGGTCCCTGGAGCTCAGGAACCTGCTGCTGGAGGACAGCGGGGAGTACACTGTCACCATCATACCAGACGGAGGGCTGCAGAAACAAGGGAGGACCAGACTGGATGTGTATGGTGGGTTTAATGTTTAACAAGAAAAAGATAAGTGTCCAAAAAGGAGTAGGTAGAAGTAAAATGTATTTGTCCCTACCCCTTTCATACATTTCTTATTTTAACTCTTTTAACTTATTATTTTAACAAATTCCCAAATTTATTTACAACTAATATACATCCATCCATCCATCCATTTTCATCCGCTTATCCGGGGCCGGGTCGCAGGGGCAGCAGGCCGAGCAGAGCACCCCAGACATCCCTCCCCCCAGCAACACTTTCTATCCCCTCCTGGTGGACCCCAAGGTGTTCCCAGGCCAGATAAGATCTGTAATTCCCAGTCTATTTAACACCCCACATTGTGTACTGTCCTGACTGGATGTATAATGGTTGTAAGTTGCTTTTGTATATGTTGCCTCCAACTTCCACACAATAAGTCAAATGCAGTAGTACATGTGATGAATACAGGATGTGCAGTGATTATGGTCCAGTATGTGTTTTGTTTCCTCAGAACTTCAATGCTCTTTGCCAGCTTTCACACCCAGAAATTCACTTTCATAGACTGTTGTCAAGTCAATGTTGTCAGTGTCAAAAATGTTGTTGAATAGGCTCTGGTTCTGTTAGACTGTAGGGGATTTATGATTTTTTTTACTCCTTGTTCTGTACATGCACAGCAGTTCTTGCCAGGATTCAAGGATTCATAGGTTTTATGTGTCACAATCAATAACACAGTGCAGTGTTGCTACTCTAAAATGAGCAGTGTGTAGGACTTAGTGTAGCAGTGAGGACTGCAGATTGGAACCAGCTGAAACTCCTCCTGATCATATTTGCTTTACTGTTCATTGTTCAGGATGTTTTTTTAAACAGAGCCGTATTATCCACAAAGATCTCCTCCTCTCCAAAACAAACAAACCACTTAATTTAAACTAGTAAAAACACTGAATGAAGCAGTTTCACGTTACAAATCAGTGTTTCTCCTGAACTGTTTGGGTCATTGCAGACGGGCCGCTAGTCCAACACCTGCTAATGTGTGCTCACCCTTTTTCTCTGATAACTTGAAAACCAGAAGCTCGGGTTTTTTTTTTGGTTTTTTTTTTAAAAAAGGTCCAGGTGCTTTAACTGTGTAAAAACACTGAATAAAGCAGTTTTTGCAATGCTGCTTGTCACAAAGGGGTTGCTAACTACGGTGGCTGATGTAAAAAACGTGCATGGTGTTTGGTTTGTCCGCTCAGGGCTACTGTAGATATAGAAAGTATTCTTAGTTAAAATAAAAAAAACCACAACAATTGTGATTTTCAGGCGATTACACATTAAAGAAAACATACTAATTATATTATTATATTATCCCCCTAGATCCTACACACTGGACCTTTAAGATTCGAGTAAAAATTATAAGTTAGAAAAAAACAAATGTTAGATTAGTAAAATAGCACAAAAAAATGGACATTTTAGAATCTTAAAATTGCTCTAAGACGAGCTTGAATGGATGAAGCATTTGTCAAGCTGTGACAACCATCATCACTGGACATCTGAGATACTGAAACAAATAACTTCATAAAGAAATAAATGTGCATGGAGTGACACTGGAATGTTTATGCAAGTTCAAATCTTTTTTTTTATCAATTTCACTGTACTGACACTCTTTATATTCTGCCAGCACTGATAACTGGAGCCACCATCCGCAGCCCTGCAGCCATCTTGATAGAGGACAGAAGCTCCACCAACCTCAGCTGCGAGGCCTCCGGCTCCATCAGCACCAGAGTGTGGACGAAGGACGGCCGGCCGCTTTATCCGAATGACAGAGTCAGCTTCTCCATGGACAACAGGACGGTCTTCATGGAGCCTGTTCACAGCTCCAACCATGGCACCTATCAGTGTCGACTCAGCAACCCGGTCAGCACCAAGACTGCGACCCACGATCTCACTGTCAACTGTGAGTACTGCTCATCGTACAGTCGTCTCCTTGTGAAGAAAGAAAATGAAGACTGAGTGTATTTGTTGAAATATTTGGATATTATCAGTTATTGTAGTTATTTAGGTACAGGTCTGAAGTCAACACATTCTCACTTCACCCTCGCCACATACTGACGGTTGGTCATGGACTTTCCACGTCCACATACTACATGCAAGGTACCATGGGTGCATTGGTTGTTGATGTTCTGGGACACCGTGTCAAGTTCTGCCTGTTACAGGCATTGTCTTGTTTCAAAATGCACTTCGGTTTTCACAGGAAATTTAACGTTTACATATAGTCTCTTTCAAAGTAAACGCACCACAACGGTACAACACTGAATTGACTTTTTTTTTTCCATTCAACAACTAAAGCATGTTGTGAGGTTTAGGCAACAAAAAAAGTGGTTAGGTTTAGGAAAAAAGAACAGGGTCTGGCTTTAGGATGCTAACACTGCTCTCTCGGGTGAAAACCTACCCTTCGCCACCTTAACTATTGTCTCTGCTGTGTTGATTTTGGCGCCCCCCTGTGGACAAAAGTGGTAGTGTTTCAATGAGCACCATTGTTGTTTCGACTAATTTTGTAGGCAATCTGACCCGCGGGCAGGTATTCAATTCAATTCAACTCAGTTTTATTTATAAAGCCCAATATCACAAATCACAATATGCCTCAAACGGCTTTACAGCACACGACATCCCTCTGTCCTTGGACCCCCACAGCAGAAAAACTCCCCAAAAACAACCTTTAATGGGGAAAAAAGGCTTTAAGAATAACTTTATAGAAATAGCCACTGTTCTCATTGTTGGTCTCTTGATTGCTTACGTAGGTCACAAAGGTATCGGTATCAAATTGAGACTTTTTCATAACCTGTAAAAACTCCTAGTAGCTGCTTTAAGTACAAATTTGAGGTAATTCTACTTTAAAATTTATTTTAAAAACACTTCAAGTGAGAGGGAAATACTGTACTTTAAATTCACTGCAATTACAGTGGAGTACAGCTGGAACAATTAATTGAAAGAACTATTATGATAATTTTGTAGTTATTTTTAATGTAAAAAAAGCCAAACATTTTACGGATACGGGTTATTTGTAGCATTTCCCTTAAATTATTTTAATATTTCTCATTTATTTGTAATAGTTTTAAGTGGCATACTAATGGCTGGATTTTAAAAAAAGCATTGTGAAAGTGTTGCTTTTAGCTCTGGAAAGAAATCAGCAGATTAATCAATAATGACAACCATTATTAGTTGAGGTAAAATAACAATAAAATTCTGCTTTGCTATTAATGCATGAGCAATTAATGTTAAGCTACAATATATAATAATATAATGGTCTCAGGGGACATTTTTCTTTAACTTATAATACTTTAATTACATTTTCCTGATGATACTGAGGCTACACACTTTAATATAACTCACATTTTCAATGCAGGACTTAAACTTGTGATAGGATGACATAACAGTTTGTATCAGTGCTTGTACTTAAGCAAAGGATCGGAATAATTCCTGTATTTCTTTTCTTTCAGTTGGACCACATAACATATCAATTACTGGACCATCAGCAGCAACACCTGGCCGCAGAGTGACCCTGCAGTGCACAGCAGACTCTGTCCCTCCATCAAACTTCAGCTGGACGTTCAACGGAAATGAGACACATGTTAACACCTCCATGTATATCATAGAGAGGCTGGGGACAGAGAGCATCGGGAACTACACCTGCACTGCCAGAAACATGGTGACCATGCTGGAAAACTCCACAGTTCTGAATCTGAGAGGTGAGAGTTCACTTTTTAAATCAGAGTTACTTACATTTTAAAGCAAGATGACATTTTCAAGGAATGATAATTGTTGTCTTTTTTTCCCTCATGAAGCATCCTGCACTGCTCCCTGCTGGTCGTTTTCTCTGCTGCTGATCAGTGCGCTGACTCTGAGAGGGTCACTGTAAGAGGAAGAGGCAGGTGAGATTAATATTTATGATCTATCTGTCATATTTAAACACCTTTAATCTATGTGTACTCTCTTACTGTCACGTTAAATTACATAGCCCATATTTTATTTTATTTTCAGATTCTTCCTTCCGATGTGTTTGCTGATGACAGAGGACCCTGATTAAAATCAATAAAAATGTGCTGCACAGGAAATGTTATTTTCATACAAAAGACTTTGGTGCTAAAGCTCAAAGAGGAAACTCTCAAACTGGAAAAAAAATATTATTCATGGTAATTAAAAAGACTGCTGGAGATGCAAATAAACATCTGTGTTCACATGTGGTTTCACAAATAATAACACCGTAAATGCTTTTTACATAGTCATTTATACTGCGAGGGGTTAATTAAACTTGTTTGTTCACTGAAGATGTTAAAGTCTTCTTGGATTTTTGTAATAACATGAGCACTTTAAAAAAAAAAAAACAAGAT
>JAPZEB010000016.1:13152318-13169556 GCA_029783705.1 Chaetodon striatus
ATTTTGTTTCTCTTTGTAGCTGTTCTGTGTCTCTCTCTCATTTTGTGACTCTGGGGTATTGTGTGGGGTTTTTTGGTAGTTTTGTGTCTTTTTGTAGTTAATTTGCACATCTTTGTTGTAATTTTGTGTCTCTTTGTGCTCATTTTGTGTCTCTTTGGGGCAATTTTGTTTCATTTTTGGTCATTTTGTGTCTCTTTGTGGTTGTTTTGGGTCTCTTTAAGGCTATCTTGCATCATTTTTGGTTGTTTTATGTATCTATGTGGTTGTTTTGCCCGTTTTTGTAGTTATTTTGTGTGTCTTTGGCATTCCTTTGTGTCTTTTGGGTCTCTTCCTGGTCAGTATGTGTTAACTGGAGTGACATTTTACAGGCGAAGCCCAGAAGGGCCCTGAAACTTTAGGACCCATTTTTTCCAGTTTTCCACAAATGATGTTAGGCGACTCATTCTTCAAACAGGCTGGTTGTCTTTTACCTTCAAAATTTATCCTTCAATTTGAAGGACTACATTGATCATAAGGCAAAAAAATCAGAACAAGCCGTCTCAAGTTAGAGGAGACTTGTTGGTACCCATAGAACTCATTTTCATTCAGATATCTTGAGGTGAGAGTTGAAGGGACTCCTTTAAAAACAGCCATGCCAGTTTTTCCCTAAACAAAATGTAGACTGGATTTGAAGTCCGATTTAGCTCCCTCTCCGACAAGCTATGCCGACATTGTTGCTACGAATGGATGCTTTAGGTTGTCTGGTTCCATAAAAACCACCACCTTTGTGCTAGCCATAGCATCTTGACAGCAGTAGTCGACTCCCAGTTGTATCAGGGAGGCCATTAACTCATATTTGTTTCATTTTTAAACCAACTTGTTCATTTAATGTATTCACACCACTAACAGCAATAGTGACGAATAACTAACCCACTACTGGAATCAGAAGAGTGTGACTAAGCACAGAGAGAGCTCAGTGAGTAGGTTGAATAGTTTATTCTGACGTCAGGAAGAAAACACTCAGCACTGTAGATAATGACATGATTTGGGTGTAAGATTGGGTGATTGGCTAAGTCAGAGTGACATTTCATCCCGGACATTTGTTTACCCGGCAGTGCTCATTGTGTCGTTGGGATACTAATGTTTCATGCCAGAATTAAAGTTGGCATTGTAAGTTTCTACAAATCACAGATATGTCACACAGGGCTGCATGATTGTTGCTAAAATGTGAGTCACGATTTTTCTCCCTAAGAATTGAGATTGTGATTCTCTTATTTGATTTTGATTTTTTTCAACAAAAACATTTACTGTACTCTCAGATACTCAAGTGATAAAAAAAAAAAACACATCTGATGCTTGTGGTCTAGACAGGGCTGTAAACAGATGTAATGAACATAAGACATATCAAAGTACTTGAGTTACATATAACATGTATCAAAGTGCCGGACTTAAAAGTGTCTTGTACAAAAATCCCTTGTGTCTTTTCTTTTCTTCGTTTAAAACGTCAAAACGACTGATTTAAATGCTGCTGAACATAAAAAATAGAATGTAAAGTTCCAGCTTTAGCATAATAACATATATATTGACCATTATAGGACATGATTGTCTCTTGTTTAACCGCTGTAAAACAGTGACAGAAATTCACCTTTGCCCAGGCCTAACAATTCACGATTGACAATTAAAACACGTGTAAAACATGGTGGGCTTTCATCACCTATAAATTCCGCACAATAAAAGTCCCATGCTGTTTTGTTATTTAAAAGCTTTTATAGAGAAGCAGCCAAAAGGTAGGTTCAATTCCAGTTTGCGACCTTTGGCTGCATGTCGTCCCCTCTCTCGTCCCCTTTTCACGCCTCAGTCTGTTCTGTCTATTAAAGGTAAAATGCAAAAAAATAATCTTGAAAAACAGAAAAAACGAGCTCTGGATTGCCATGAAGACATGAGTCGAGCCGCTGCACACGGTTGTTGGATGAGGTGAAGCCTGTCAGCTTCAGCTCAACTAGTTTGGGGTCGACCGGTGTCTATCTTTGGTGTTAAGTGAATTGCAATAATAAAGTACACTTGATGTAATGAGAGGTTGTTCACTCCGGTAATGTCACCTGTGCCGGTTGTGTGTCTCTCTCCTCCTTTCTCTCTGCCCTGTGGCTTAAAATACCTTTTGTTGGTGCCACAATCATGACTGGAATGCAGCAATGATGACTAGTTTTGTTGTTTGCTGGTCTTGAACGGTGGTCTGCAGCTTGGCAGCCATCTCTCCGAGCTCTCACACCATCCAGCATCCCCTCCTCATGATGACAATCTCAGCTGATGTACATGTAATCAGAACTGCTTCTCTTAAGAATCGTAAACATGATACTCTGCAGCGGATGATCACTTGGTCAGATTTCTAGCGAGATGACATCTTCCACATCAGATTTCTGGTTCAAGTCCGGCAAACCTTCATGCCTGGGGCAAGGCTGAGGCCCCATCCTGCCCCCCATGTGTGCTGGGAGAGGAGCCCTCCAACGTCTCCTCAGCAGCTGCCCCAAAGCCTTACCAGATGGTCGTTGATGTTGGCGCAACAACCACATGCTCAAGGTAGTTACGGAATTCGTCACCTCAGCCAAAATACCACCCTAGGAAGATCTCTTTCCTCAAGGCTGCAGACTGTCCACAGCCCCAGAGGCTGGCAGGCTCTCTGCAAGCCGGTTGAAGTGGGCTGCCGGGGATTTGCTGGCAGGGGTAGGAGTAGCCGGAGCTGTAATGACGGGGGTCACTTGAACCATTACTGAAGTCTCAGAGAATGCCATTTGTTGGCTTTGGATAAAGAGGGCGCGCCCGTGGATTGCTGCTGCTGGGATGCAATCCGGGACTTGATCAACCCTGGATGGGTCACCTGGATGAAGGGGTCTGATGTTGAACGATCCAAAACCCCCTGTGACCTCAGGAACATCACTGATAATGCATCCTATCTTGTAACCTAAAGTATCCACGGTGTGTAGAAATGTACAATGTCAAAATGTCCTTCTGGCGACTGGGCCGAATTTTCACACTAATAATATTTAAGATTGCAAAGCCTGATGCCATTCACCTGGACTAAACTGACAGTGATGGGAATACACTAACCCTTCACTGAGCTCCTCTAAAGGAGCAGCTGGGTAATAAAGTAGTGCCAATAAGACAGTTTGCCAATAATGGATTAAGAGCTCGGGCTCTCAGTTTAAGCAAAATGGGGAATTAAGTGCAGGAGTACTTTTGAAGAAGATTGGTTGAGGTGTGACAGGATGAGGAGTGCAATTCCTTTGTATTTCAGCGGGGAAGAAAAACCCCACACACGTGGATCTAACACGCAGGATCCAGTTATCAGATAATGTTGTTCTGCCACTGTGAAGTACAAAATCATAATCGACTACATGTAGTAAATACATTTCTACTACTGCACGCTGATAACAGTGTCTTAATTCATCTCAGAGTATGTGTGTGTGCCTATCTGATGTTTTCTCACAAGGAGTCAACACTCGGAGACCTTGACAAAAAAAAAGGTTTCACACTGTTAAAGTGATTCAGTTGTGTTGGGCCAGTTTACAGCTTGTGACTAACAGCGTTTTAAATAAAGCAAATAAAACCAAGGCCTCTCGCAACAGTCAAGATTTAACAGGAGAGAGGTTTTTGAGCGACTTTTTTCTCACCTGCCGCTTTCCATCACCAAAAGCAGTGAAGGAGACAAACAAAAGCAACATTTGTAGAATAAAATGAGATTAAATGGTGTTTGATTTTGTAATTGGGGTTCATTATAAATCATAGATCTTAGTCACTATGTGTTTCATAGGGCTGTCACTTAAAAAAAATCAAAGTTTGAACGAATTTGAACTGACAAGAAATTCATACAAATTCTGAACACAGTCCAAACCTGAAAAATGTGCTGTAAAGGTGCGATCCATTTAGCAGAGGGTGTGTTCTGCATTGGTAACGGACATTTTCCTCTACGTTTTGGCCTCTTGTTCACATGCAAATGAAGTTGTAAGGAGGATTTACCAAAGCTTTAGTGACTACTTATCTGTGTGAATGTGCAGAACGCAGTGTTTGGGACATTATGACGCTATCCTCTCAAATCACGCATGCCAACTGTTGCTTTGTGTCATGAGCATGCGCTAGAAATAACAACAATGGTATACTACTGGTTTGCTAATGTTTGTTAGCACTGCTTGGTTTAATGATTACTTCACACTTAAGACATCTGCTGAACCCAGTGTCTTTGCTTCACCTCATTCCCGGGCTTTAATGTCCACTATAAACGATGGTTTTGGATCAGGACCGGTCGAACCAGAAGATGATAGGACGCTTTACAGAGTGGGACTGTTGTCGGTGAGGAGTGGAAGGAAACCTTTCACATGTCCAGAGCACCTCAGCGATGTTTACCTGCGCTTCTTTGTCCTTAAATTAAATGGGAATCAGCGGTGATGAGATCACCAGTAGGTGTTTTGAGAAAGGTAGCATTAGCCTGGACACTTCACAGCTAGACGGCTAACGCCCAGCTGCATAGACTCTAGAGCAGTGGTTCCCAACCTTTGTCCTTAAGGAAACCCTTTTTTTATCACTGCGTAAACTGACAACCTCTGAGTAGGGACATCATTTATGGAAACTTCATGTAATTTTCCGTGCTTAACAATAACAGTGCAGAACAACTGATGAACTGTACAATTAACCCAGATAGTGAGCTCAGTAACAGCAGGAAATTTGTGTACAACAAGCGATTTGGATCATTTTGAGCTGATTTCCTCTAAATATTGCATTATAGATGAGTTCCTCTGATATTTTTGGTATTGTTTTATACTGTTGTCTCTGTCTTTTGTATATTTTTTTCATCATTAAAACTCATACATACTAAATAGCCCTGTTTTGTTTTGTTTTTTTAATATTCAGTGTTGTCTTCTCCCTGATACATAATTCTACTTCTTCAAAGAAATCAATGAAATGCTAAGATATAGGTCCACTGTATTGAAGTATTTTTAAAGTTTCCTTACACCCCTTAAAATCAAGAAGGCCTCGCGACCCTCCGTGAAGCTACAGCAACCACTAATGGGGGCTGGGACCCCCAAGTTCTCACAGCTTGTCTATTTTTCCCGGTGATGCACGCAAATTTAAAGAAAAAAAAAAGGCCAGTGAAAATGGTCTTATGACAATCATACTGACATAGTACCACCTGTCGCTACAGTTACAATGTTAACCTGTTTCCATTTCAAAATCAAAGTCCCCTGGCAGCGTTTCTATGTACAGAATCTCATCATTTGTTAACACCAGGCTTTTTATTGTGCAGTATTTGCAGGGCTGTGTTAATGTGTTATAATGCAGTGGTTCGTACGGCTCCATAAATTTGAGGAGTTTTAGCTTTTAATCATGGAAATACAGTAATAATAGCTGCAGGCAGTGTGGCAGCAGCAGCCCTGTCTGTGTGGACACTCCATGTAGAGCGATTGCAGTCCTTTTTAATAGTGTGGATGGAGATATTTTGTAAAACCAAGCTCATGTGGGCAGAATTAATTGTTAAAACAAAGGGGAAAATATATATTTTAAAAAAATATCTGTATACGTGTAGACAGGACCTTCATCTGCATTTCCTGTGTAGGAAGAACTATTCAGCCTGTATACGCCATTACCATGTTTCAATTTATCTTTCATTTTCTTGTATTGATTAAAAAAGTCCCTGAACCATGGACTGTTAGCACCTTTGGACTGCTCCCAGTCTTTGTCCTGAGCTACGCTAACTAGCTGCTGTCTGTAACCTTTTTATTTAACAGACAGAGTGGTGCTGTTCCTCTTGTTTGTAATACAGATACAGAGTGACAGCCGTACACAACAGATATTCGGTCAGGCAGGACCTTATCAATCAAAGCACTGTAAGTCTACTCATTTTTAAATCACACTTGGACGATGCTTGACTTGGAGGAGCTGTTTCTGAGACAAGAGTCGTCTTTCCAACAAGCCTGCTGGTGGTCTCAATTCTTGTGACACTTCTCAGTGCCACGGTTGACAGATCATTAATCATCCACACCTGTCTGTCATCATATAAATCACTACTCATTAGCACAACTGAAACTCTACCAAGCCCTTCATAAGCAACAACAAGCAGCTCCAGTCCTTTTAAATCTCCCACACAAACCTGTTTACAAATATGTTCGGACTCCCTGCATTACTGCCCACACATGAATACCTGGTTGATTATATAAAAATCAGTCCGGACAATTATTTTGCTGTTCCTTTAGGCGTTAGATAGCTTTCATGTGCTTTCTCCAGGTTGCTGTGTTACAGGAAATGTGTATGAAGCTGATTCATTTTCCACAGAATACTTCGTATTTCTTTAAAGATGTCCTTGTGAATATTCCAGTAGTGCTAAAGTGCATTTCTTTAAAAGCCTGAATGCCTTTCATGTCGTTAATTGAAATTCCACGAGGTCACCGCCAGATTTGAAATGATTTGTTTACAACAGCTTCAGGCGAAAGATTTGGCTAATTACAGCTTTGCCCCGGCCTCACTGGGAGACGGTTTTTGGTGCTTCAGAGAGATGCTGAAATGGTTTAAATGAGTGAACAAAAGCGGGGGGGACACAGCGGTTTAACTGCTTAATGTCGAGATGGTGTTTTTAATGCCCACCTCAAGGAGAAATGTAAACCAAGGATATATGATATTTGTACAGTGCCTACATATTATATCAACATTTCTAGTGTGATGTAGTATCATCATCAAGAGGTGTTCTCTTTGCGAGACGCCTGCCAAACTGCAGACCATCGTTTAAAACCAACAAACAACAAAACTGTTTGTTTTTCAGTGAGTCCTCAATTTGTCTGCAGCAGCTTTTTTAAAACCAGACGTGGGTAATGTTCAAAGACCTGTTGCTGGGTTTCCAGGCAGGATAGTGCCATAAGAGGCAGGTTTTTTGACTGATATATCGCTGCATTTCCAGCCAAGATTTTGCCACAATAAGCAGGCATCTGTTACAGAGACATGGCTGCATTTCCTTCTAGGATAGTGCCACAAAAAAAGTAGTTATCTTTATGGAGCCATCGCTGCATTTTCTGCTGGAATAGTGCCATTAAGAGCAGTTTTTTTAACATAGACATTCAATACGTTTACATGCAGCTTGAGAAAATCGAAATTATTGGCTGAGTAGAACTAAAACCGGACCTTTAAATGCATGTAAACAGCTTAGTCTGACTGAAATTGGACTATCCGTAGCTCGACTAAGGCACCTAGATAATTTAATTGAAAATTGAACTATTGCTGCATGTATCCACGTAGTCGGACTGGAGTCAGACGCGGTGTTCTGCGCATGCACCACTTTTTCTTTCGTGGGCTTTCACCCCGAAGAAGGAGATGATGTACAGCAGTTCACTCCTGGAAAAACAAACAAACACCATGGCGACTGAGAAGCAGAAGACGCACTTCTGGATGAACAAGGAAACTACATTCATGTTAGGACAGCAAAGGAGCTTCATTTGTCGTTAGCCTCCTCTTCAGGTCAACAGGAACTAGTTCAATACACACTATATTAAAAAGGACACAGCAACGCCTATCGAGGCAGAGTCAGACGTACTTGGTCAGAAATTCGATTTTCTCTTCTGCACGTTTACTCAGACAAGACGGGAAGTCCGCCTTGACTGATTAGACGAGCTATGAGCTTAGCTCGACAACTGCGTGCGTGTAAACGTACTTTTTGCATTTCCTGCTGAAATGGTGTCACTTAAGGCAACTGTTTTGTCACCAAGACATTGCTGCGTCACCAGCTGGGATAGTTTCATGAAAGAGGTTGTCTCACAGCCATGGGAGTGTCACAAAATGTGGTTGTTTTCTTACTGAGACATCGCTGCATTTCCTGCCAGTTTAGTTCCTTGAAAAGTGTTTCTACTTATTTTTGCCCCTTTTTAAAGTACATCAGATGTTGCGTTTCCAGCCGTGATTGTGCAGCGCGCCCTCATTCCGAAGTCATCAGATACCTTAAGTTTGTCAATGATTTTGGTGTCAGACACCGACGCCAAAAGCCACTTTCGCAGCAGTATGATACGCCACTGGGCAGCATCAGTTTGTAATGTAGCAGTTCAGAGCCATTCACTGTGTTATGATATGTCCCTGGCCAGCCATGCAGCACCTGTTGAGGCAGTACGATAAGCTGACTGACGGCATCAGTTTGTAATGTAGCAGGACAAAACCTTTTGTGAAGGTTTTGATAGGTCACTAGAAGGCGTCAGTTGCAGCCAGTGACAACATAATATAAGAAGCTGAAAAGTACCTATGGGGTGGGCAGAAGGGGTGGTGAATGGGTCCAACAAACCTTGACTTTCACCCAGGAGTCCACTGTTTGCTTCCAATGTGATTTATTGTTTTTCTAAACCAAACCATGTGCTTTTGTTGACGTTCTGGCGTTGGTTGTAGTTTCAAAAGCAGACACAGGAGTATACCTAGCATGTAGTATGTAGACATGAAAGTCCACTGACAAAGTGTATTGGATTATGCCAACAAAACTGCATATTATTAGCCAAAATATGATCTTTTTCAAACCATAACCAAGTGGTTTTTGTGCTTAACCATAATCATGTGTTAACCACAGCGTTGCTGAAATGTAAAGATTCAACATATCCCCTACATCAGTACGTACAAATGTAACATATCTGTGGTTTTCAGAAATGTACAATACCAACATTTATTCATACTACACATCTCCAAAGTTTTAAAGGCCTGGGAAGACTGCGTGTGTGTATGGGGACTCTTTTGTTGTATGAGTCTACATGAATATGTGAGAAATAACATCAAACCGCACATCAAAAAATATTTATCTTACAATTTGACTAATTCATCAACTACACAGCCTATTCACTTTGATTCAGCTGCCTTTGGCTTGAGGGTATTTGGTAATGCTGAGCACAAGATTAATTAATAAGATATCACACCCTTGCCATTTTTAGACAATTTACAAAAAAGGTTCTATCTGCTATAAATCCAACATCAACATGTTCACATATTTAATGAGTCTGCTAATTAACAGAGATGATAGCGTACACCACATTGTGGCTGTACCGTGTTTTGCCCAGCAGTGCAAACTTATTTGTTTCAGCTCTTATTTATTTATTTATTTTAGCCGTGCACATATTTTCTCCCAGGAGAGATATGTGAAACCTTTGCTGGATCCCTATCTCTGCCTCCTCCCAGAGGATATGGCAGGCTTCTAATGTTTTGAAGTTTTATCTGATTAAGAAACTGAATTTCAGGCTGCATTTCTTAACACCATTGGAAATTGGCTGTCATAGTTTCACTCTAATTGCAGGTATGCAGTGTTGAAATGGATTAGTGAAATCCATACAAATCAAATGAGAGAAAAAATGCTGATGTGAAGGTGGCGGGTACTTGGAGTGCTTTAAGACTAGAAAATAAATATTCAAAAAATACAGATAAAAACAAAGGTGTCCATGGTTCAAATGTTTTTAAAAACATCCAAATATAGATAATCCTGGATTGATGATTTAGGGGAAATATTGATGTATCAAAGGTCAGACAGAATGTAATAAATATCCATCCATTTTCAACCGCTTATCCAAAGTCGGGTCGCAGGGGCAGCAGGCCAAGCAAAGCACCCTAGACATCCCTCTCCCTGGCAATGCTTTCCAGCTCCTTCTGGAGGACCCTGAGGCGTTCCCAGGCCCCCAGGGCCTCCTACCAGTTGGACATGCCTGGGACAACTCCAATGGGAGGCGCCCAGGAGGCATCCCGATCAGATGCCTGAACCACCGCAACTTTTTAAGACAAAGGACAACCACCCGATTTGAAGAATGAATCGCCAAACACCATGGATGAATTCTTGAATGGGCCTACTGGAAACAGACCCAGGGGCCTAAAGCGTCAGGGCCCTCCCCTGCATCTGCAACATGCAAATTAACACATCCCGACAAAGAAGAGGCCAAAATGACAAAATGAAATGACACATTGAAAAGAAAAGGAACACCAAAGAGACACAATAAGTTAAAAAATGGGCGAAACAACCACAAAGACACACAACCCAACCAAAAAAAGAAACATAAAATGAACGTGCTTCCTACTAGTGGGATGTGCCCCGCAACACCTCTAACAGGAGGCGCCCAGGAGGATCCTGATCAGATGCCCGAACCACCTCAACTGACCCCCAGCTGCTCTACTCCGAACTCCCTCCAGATGTCCAAGCTCCTCCCCCTATCTCTAGGGCTGTGCCCAGACACCCCACAGAGGAACCTCACTTGTATCCATGACTTCATTCTTTAGGTCACTACCCAGAGCTCATGACCATAGGTGAGAGTTGGGACGTAAATGGACCAGTAGATCAAAAGCTTCGCCTTCCAGCTCAGCTCCCTCTTCACCACAACAGTCCGGCACAGTGCCCACATCACTCTCGACGCTGCACCAAACTGTCGATCCATCTCACACTCCATTCTGTCCTCACTCATGAACAAGACCCCAAGATACTTGAACTCCTTTGTTTGGAGCAGTAACCAACTCCTAACCCAGAGGGGGCAATCCACTGGTTTCCAGCAGAGAACCATGGCCTCAGATTTGGAGGTACTGACTCTCATCCCCACCGCTTCACACCCAAACCACCCAGTGCAAGCAGGAGGTCACGGTGCAATGAAGCCAACAGAACCACATCACCTGCAAAAAGCAGAGACGCAATGCCGAGGTCACCAAACCGAACCCTCTCCTCAGCCTGGCTGCGCCTTGAGGTCCTGTCCATGAAAATCACAAACAAAATCAGAGACAAGGGACAACCCTGGCGGAATATCATTTCCTTAATTTCCTTGAAATAAAATCAACAATGCATTGAGTATTTAAAAACTCTGATTATAGCAGTTGCCCTGGACCCCAAATTAATTCTTCCTCAGTTTCAAGTGGCTGCCTTAGCACGCATCTCATTTTTATATTGTCATGTTGACCCCGATCCAATTACTTACATTTCATAAGACACCACAGAGGTTGTAAATGTCATCAAATTTCCATACCTGAAATGTCACCCATCGTGTGTGTGTGTGTAAGTGTCTGCGTGTGTGTGCTGGGAAAGAAAATAAAACTGTAGCCAGAGGTACTTTAACTATGTGACCACAGGTTTTACAAGCAGTGCATTCTGACATTTAATACAGCATCAGTAATGATGATGAGTAATGGTTTCATGTGCTCTGAGATCATACAAAATGACGTGTGGCTGATGGGTTGCGGGGCCGGAATGGACTGTTGTCACTCAGGATAATGGATGAAGTTGGCCTTGCAGAGACAGATGTGGACTTGAAGAGAGTGTGGATGAGGTTTCTGGGTATTCTGAGGGAAACAGTGAAGGACTGAGAGACAGAGGCCAAGCAGAGTAAAGCATGACATTATACGCACACGTCTTTACTGCCGGCAGTTTAATAATTTGACACATGTGATGGGTTTTGCAGTAGCAGCCGTAGACTGTACAAAAATAATGAATGTAGCCACCGTAATGTCACCTATTGGTTTGTAGACTCCTGTTTTGAAGGCATTTTGGCGATTGTCATCTTGTTATCTTGAGGCCAGAAGTGACCATATTTGGACAAGAGGGTGAGGCTGGGGCGGAGCCTGTGGTGACGCCTCGCAGACAACCTATAGGGAAATTAGCTATATAGACCAAAACGTTTTTTCGTACCAGGCTGCAAACACGTTAATTTCTGCTGTAAAGTTTGTCATTTTAACATGTGGGCCTGTAGGGATTGACTGACTTTTGGTGCCAGCCTCAAGTGGCCACTTAAGGAACTGCAGTTTTTGGTACTTCCGTGTCGACTTCATTTTTCAGCCCAAGAGGTTGCTGCTTGGTTATAGCCTGCTAGTGGACACAGGGTGGGGAGTGGTGGAAGAGTAAAAGAAAAAGAAGTATGTAAAAGGACTTTCTCAGCTTATTATTTTGTTGCCATTGTTCTTTGTTGCCAGTTTTCTAAGAATTTCCCCTTAAAGTTAAGTGCAGTGTTTGTACATATCCAAAAACCTGTTGGTATGCAAGTCTTTCGTAATGTTTGAAAATAGGTGCGTTACTCCACCTTACCAGAAATACTGGCTCTTCTTTTGGGCATACATCTCTACCTTAGCCCTGCAAACTGTTGGCGAGTTGGTCTTGTGTACAACATGACAACACATAGAGCCGTCCGTAAACAGATAAAAAAGGTTGTATGTCCCTAACTGTGGTAATTACCCAGTTGAGATACGTATTCTAAATGCACTGTATACATGTCTAAATACTGATATTAAAACCCAATAATACCAGCATATCACTCATGTGTTAACTGGAAAATGCTAAATTTGGAAAAAGGCCTAATTCAGAAAATCCGAACAGAGTACATTGTTTACGTAGGTGTATCAAATTTGGAATATTGTCATAGTCAAATATTGGCATGCACTTCATGTACCCAGTGACATCTTCCTAGCTCGCTGTCCACTTCCATCATCCATGAAAAGTAGCAACTGAAAAATGGCCACACAAATTTCAACAAGCTTTGAAATTTTAAGCCAATTGCCAGACAAAATGTTGGTGTTGTATTTTTCTAAAAACTGTGGATTTATGTAGCGTTTGTACATTATTATGTAGCAGATGTGTTAAACTTAATGTTTCAACAATGCTGTGGTTAATATGTGGTTATATTCAGGCACAAAAATACTTGGTTATGGTAAGGAAAATATTGTGTTTCAGATGATCCCGCCGCATTGGGTAACATCGGAAGCTCTCTGTCCACATTGGATGCATTAAATATGGAACATCATTTTTATTTTTGTCTGTTTATTTGTTTCAAGGATAGCCCCGTGAGATGTACCATCTCATTTTCGAGGGGGTCCTTAAACAAACCATTTACCTAGCAGCTCTGCTGAGCATCCTACACAAGTCGGACCAGAAACGCTCATCTTCCTGACGATCGCCCTCCAGCCAGATGCCAACTTATTTAGGTTTTTGTGAAATGGTGTGCTGCATCTAGTCATGTTGCACATGGACAGTTAGGACAGTCCAATAGAAACCAGTGCAATCAAACTGATTTAGTCGCTGACGCTTGCTCACGTTGCATCCAGTTAGGTCACTGTGGTACAGAAATGGCATCTCTCTGGAATGTTTGATGGGATGTATGGCTCTAAATGCTACTAATGCTACTTAGCTGCCAGCTTAGCTAGTCAGCAGCGCTAATCAGAACTCTAGAATATTCTGAAGGTTTGACAGCAAGTGTTATGTTTTCTTCTAGTGTCACTTGTGGAGCGCAGCAGCCAATCTCCTGACTGACTTGTCTTAATATTAGTCAAGAGAGGGTATGACTGCTGCCCTTTTATTGGGCACTGCAGGTTTGAATAACACACACACAGAGACTAAAGAAGAGAGGATGGATAGGAAGATTGAGGAGAAGTGAGGTGGGGTTAACAGGATTAAGGTCAGGGGGAAGATTAAGCTCAAATTGATGGCTTGAATTAAAGGGTTAAGGTGGGAATTGGTTCGTTGAGTACATTTTCAATGAGCTGACGAGTGCACGCTCCTATGATTATAAATGGTTATTTAATCTAGATTTAACACAGGAGAAAAGAACTGGGTTTCCAAAAAGAGGGGTTCAACGAGGTTGATTCCAGAATGATGAAGGTTTTCAATCTTGATGGGGCAAAGGTTTTTTGGGTCAGCAGGGTTGAGGACTTTGACAGATTCTGAAGATTCAGATATAATATGAAAAGGCAATAGGTTCAAGAATGGGTAGGGAGGCTTTCGCTCAGATGGACATAGACTTGGTCACTTCGAGATGAAGGTTAAAAGGTCTGTAGGAGGGCAGGGGAAGGTCAATGGGAGGAGCAAAGGGCTCTCTCTTGCTCACTGGGTGAATTGCCTTTTGCTTCAGAGGTCTATTAAATCTTGCTATCATCTCAAAACCAGTAATCCTGCCAAGCGACTGGAACCCTTCAATCACTCCATATCTGCACGATCTCTCAGCAACAGCCTGATGATAGGAGTCGGCTCGGAGGGATTTCTGTTTTGCAGGAAGCTTGTTATTTGTGTTGAGCCACAGAGATTTTCATTCCAGGCCTTACTGTGAAATCAGAATTGCTAATTCCATTTATAAGTGAGCGTACAACACCAGAGAGCTGTACATTTATTCTAAATATCCACAATTTGAAAAGAGCATAATGTAATATTGCATGTCTTTATAGTTTGTGTTTATGATACAAATATAGGCGCAGACAACAGATCAGATATCCTCATTTGTTACCATTTTTTCATCAAATGCTGAAGAGCTTGTCAGTGTTCGGCTACCCTTCTTGCTTTCACACCTGAGCTGTTTTGTCCGTTTATAGTCCGAACAACCGAACTCTGGTCCACCTGAAAACATGGCTCTTAGCTCCCTTCCAAGTGAACTAGCGTTCAGTTTACTTTAGGTAAGAATGCCATCCGACCCAAAGTACGAAGCGAACCGAAAATCAGTGCTAATCAATGACTTACCATGACCATACCTCGCTTATTGTCCGTGTAACAAGGACAACACATCTCTCACTCTCATCAGGGCCCGCCTTCTTCTTCGGTACTGTCTCGCTTGTCCCATTCAATGAAATGCTCGACAACTTTGTGTCTTCTTGTCAGCTGCTCATATCGTTCACCACCTTCTAATAATACTTGATTGATAGAAACACCAAAGCAAAAAAGCAGAAAACCCAAGAACACATGAATTCGATTTTGCTCCATTGACTGAGACCAGGAAGTGTCTCCAAGTTTCACTTTTTTTTTTTGGAGCCAGAAGTGACCATATTTGTTCACTACCTTCCAAAAATATTTCATTGATAGAAACACCAAAGCGAAAGCAGAAAACCCAAGAACACACAAATCTGGTGTTGCCCCATTATTTTTGAGGCCAGGAGGTGTCTCCAAGTTTCACTGGGACATTCTGTCCGATAGATTAGTAACAATTTCGACCATGTGACATTTATTAACAGTGTTGGGTGTGCTTGACAAAGTGCTGTGTGAACGCCATAGACTGTAAAAAAAAAAAAAAAAAACGTACCGAACCAGAGTTCATTTGTAACCGAATCAAGACCACTTCTTTAAGAAGGTCTCGGTCAGGTTGTTTTGGTGTGCACCCGAGTGCACTTCCTGTGTTCACACCTGCCCAAAGGAACCATACTTAGAGGACAAATGAACGGGACTGAACTGAATGGGACAGGTGTGAAAGCACCCTAATATATTTCAGTCTGGACCAAAGCTGTGGCCTGACCAGCTGACAGAGCCGTCCCTAGAGCCGCAGTTAAAAAGCAGAAGTGTTTGAAAGTTTTCTTTGTGACCAATGTTCTTGAACTCAACAGCTTTTCTTTTCCTCCAGTGGAAAGAAATGAAGCCATCATCAGCTGGCAATTAGTCAAATGTGGTAGCACTTCAATGATGCAAGAGTCCTATGCTAAGAGACCGCGAGCAATGTGATGACCATTTCTTGTTTAATTGTGCATACATGATCCATAAGGCCCACACTGTTATAAGGAAATGGACCCCATCTGAAGTCCTTTTAATATCCTCCCTGACAATAATTACTGGCCATTTCTTGAGCTGTGGAGGAGAGGCAGAAGTGTGCTGAGTGTGTGCCTGCCACAAGGTATGGGGCTAATTGCAGCCTCCCTTTGGTGGAGAGCTCATCGTGGAAATGTAACGCAGCAGGCAGGCAGATGGAATTACTGTAAATGGTGCATTTAGAGAGTTTATGAGTGTTGCCATGAACAGCCCTAACTGACACTGATGAATGCCCAGCTGTACCCTCTTTAATAAAAATGACTGTTCCATCACAGAGTGGTCATTTTCGCTGACAAATTATCTGATTTATCTGCAGCTACACCCCATCCAGTTTGGCAATTTGCTACCTTAAATGCAAATCAGCTTGTGTTTGTAGCATCTTTCAGTAAAAGTGCTGGGATGATTCTTATGGCTTTTGAGTTGAGGGTATTTATGTGCTCAATGGGCCAAATTGCAGAGCTTTACTGGCAACAAATTGACCATTATGTGCACTGGTTTGGCAGAGCCACAATAGCTTATGCTGCAGAGACCATGGGAAACACTGTATCTTCATTCTGCCTTCATATGAAAACTAATTACTGTCCTAACATCAGTTAAAGGCTCAGAAATTAAACTTAGATGAAGGCCAGTTGCATTGGCCAATGGTTGTGTACGGATGGGAGATGTTTTGCACCACAAGCTACTGTCTGCCCTGCAACTTACACCACCGATTTCCCACGCGGGGTACTTTTACAGTTTTAAAAGTTACATATTTAGATCAGTTACATATTACAGATCAGTGTTATGATGACCTTTACACCTTGTTTCCACTTACGTATGTGTACAGAGACAAGTAAACCAAAAGTCCATTCATACCTAGGAATCTCTGTGACATCTGATACTCCTGCAAAACTCCTCCCCTTCTTAATATTTCAGTGCGAAATTTGCCGCAAGTATGTTTTGGAGAGACCATACGACAGTGTGCTGGCTTAGCCAACTGGCTGCTAATTAGCTAACAAGCTATTTCCTTCAATTCAGTTGCCTATGCTGATTGTCAAGGGAGTTTGTATGATTAAAAAGAACTTGTTTATCTGCTAAAATATGGTTATGCATTGTATACAGTTAGTTTGTCATCATGACTCGTTCAGCTGTTTGTACATCTTTTTAATTGAACATTTCACAAATCATGCTACGTCTCTGACAGGCCAACATCTCCATTTATTTGTTGCCATGTAATATTGGTCCCATTTTTGTCCTGGTAATGTTCCAAACGTTACTCCAAACTACTGGATGGCAAAAAACAAACAAAATTAGTCTCTCCCTCATGGACTGAAAAAGCTATTGATTATATTCTTCTTGTAAGCTACCTAAAGCTGAATTTGTATTTGTAATATTAATAACTTATATGATACAAAATCAGTATTTAGCACTGTCTGACGATATGATATTGCCACATAAAAATATCGTAATACTATGCTGTGTCGATTTTTTTCTAGTGCACGGTGAAGTATACTAAAGAATTCAATTGACCTTTTGCTAAGCCCCGCCCCTTCGTGATGGTCCGACAAGCTGTCGCAGTAATCATGGAGCCCGCACTGTCACTAACCTGAAGAAAGATAAAAATGTTTTTGTAAAAATGAAGCAGTGATTCCAGAGGGAAGCAGACAGAGGGGTCTACAGTCTGTGTTCGAAGGATATATCCAGGATGTCAAACTGACTCAGCAGCAACAACAGGTTCAAAAGACAAAGATAGTTAGAAGCTAAAG
>JAPZEB010000016.1:13185335-13198356 GCA_029783705.1 Chaetodon striatus
CCCCCCTCTGCCAACCCCTCCGCCCCCTTCCACCATAAAATCTGCCTTATTTTTAGCAGATCCTTACAGCAACTCCACTCCGTCGAGCCACCGCAGTGCAAAGTCACTGACTTTCAAGTAGATGAAACCCCCTTTTTTGTTTTTAGAAGAGACTCGATACACCCCGGGAGGCAGATATCGGGGTGTTTGATCGCTCGCCAAGCAGGTTAGAGGGGGAGCTTGTTGTCATAGAAGTGGGGCCCCCTGATAGCGCCGATGACCAGAGCGAGAGGACACTGTGGCAGGAGTGACAGGTGTGGGGACAGGGGGACACCGTCTGCCATACCAGGTGACGCCTCCAAGTCTGGCAAGGCCCCGAGGCTGAGAGAGAGATAGAGATGACTTTGCCTAAAAGAGGGCCTGGAGACATCCTCGAGTTGTTGAGGGTGAGGTTTTTGAAGGGTTCAGCAGATGCTGTTAGAGCTACCCAGCGTGGGTTTCTTTTGGCCTTTCCCACAGTATACTTATTTATATACTTCTATTATAGCTGTAGAATTTGGAGGGGTTGCTGGGGACACGTTCCCCCCAATTTTGAGTAAATAAATGTATGCAGAAATGGCACAAATTGGTGCATAAAAAAACATCAGAACGCAGGAAATTAAGTGTTTGATGCTCAAAATTTTCTGGCAGAGGACCCCCCGTAGTTGAAACCAAACCCATGCTCTTGCCTCTTATGAATCAGTAGGGGAAAGTGGGATCTGTTATGACAGGGAAACAGTGCCCTTTTAGCAATTCAGACAGCAACTATGCCGTTCATCATGCTCATTCTCAGCCACACCCTCTTCAATTTCAAACTCAAAGTCAACACCGTCTGACTTTTCCCCACCGTTAAGTCACACTTTTTAATTCTATGGCGTCAAAATACATTTTTGATTCTTTTATCTATCTTCTACCAAACTGTTTATGCCTCCACACCAGCAATAGCCTAGCGTTATGTTTCTGGGTTGTCCATCCCATTCTAGTGAGCATGGTATCTCAGATTTTTCAAATTTGGCACAAACATCCACTCGGACCCAACGATGACCCATTTAGAATGTGGTGGTCAAAGGTCAAGGTCATTGTTACCTTGAGTTTGTCCTATTCCCGTGGACGCAATACCTCAAGGAAGCCTTTAGGGAATTTCTTCAAAGTTGGCACAAACGTCCACTTGGACTCAATGATGAACTGATTTGATTTCGGTGGTCAGTGTTAAAGGTCATTGTGACTTTGTGTCTGATTCTCGTGAACATGATATCTCAAGGATGCCTTGAGGCAGTTTCTTCAAATTTAACACAAACGTCCACTTGGACTGAAAAATGAACTGATTAGAATTTGGTGGTAAAAGGTCACTGTGACTTCATCTGTCTTATCATTGTGTATACAATATCTTAAAAACACCTTGACAGAATTTTGGCACAAACGTTCACTTGGACTCAACGATGAACTGACTAGAATCTAATTGTCAATTGTCAATGGTCAAGGTCATTCTGACCTTGTGTTTGTCTTATTCCAATGAAAGTGAGGTAGGCCTTGAGGTATTTTCCTCAAATTTGGCACAAACATCTCCTTGGACTTAGTGATGAGCTGATTAGATTTTGGTGGTCAAAGGTCATTGTTACCTTGTGTTCGTCTTAATCTTGTGAACGCGATATCTCAATCAGGCCTTGATGGATTTGCCCCAGATTTGGCACAAATGTCCACTTGGACTCAAGAATGAACTAATTTAAGTTTGGTGGTTGAGGGTCAAATGTCAAGGTCACTGTGACCTCACAAAACAGGTTTTGGGCCATAACTAAAGAATCCATATACCAATCATAAGCAAATTTCACACAAATGTCTAATAGAATAAAATTATGAGGTGATTACATTGAAAGTCCAAAAGGTCAAAGGCGAACTTCACTGTGACATCATAATATAGGAAAAACACTTTTCTGGCCATTACTCAACGTCATACTTAATGAATAGAAGGGAAGACATTTGGTCAAATACTGAATTGGTGACTCTAATCTTGGGTGTCCACCTTGAAACTGTGCTGATTGTATAGATCTTCTGTACTGCCGGATACTTAAAATAAGAAAAATAAAAGCTCTGACTCTTGGTAATTACGTTAGCATAACAGATCCACCCCGTATCATCCATCATTAACATTTACAGACATGTACTTGTCATAAACGGAACTTGCTGCATAAACCAGACAACGGCAACTAATATCATAGTAGAGACCAGATAATTAGCTGTGCTTTAACTGACTTTAACCCACCTGGGAGAGACAATAAAAGATGAAATGAGATGGCTGGTCTCCAGTGGCTTAACTATTGTTCTGCTGCCAACCAGCTCACAAAGGCAGCAGCATGGCCAACAGTTGCCCTCATGCCTTATGTAACGTTATAGGCTCCTCGAATAGACATGGATAGAAAATTAATAGGGGACTGTGTAAAGCATACAGGATTTCCATTTACTACAAGTAAGTGACACATTTTACTCATATGACACTCGAACATCTGTTACAGATACAATCAATAATTTTACAAATGTTTTCTGTGTAGTTTTATTTAAATTAATGTTTTAGCCGAGAACAGGTTGTCCCAGCCATCCAGGGGAGGCTGAATTTTCAAAATCTCAACAACTTTTCTTTCTTAAGTCTTCAAGTCTTTCACACTTGAGTTGAACTCTAAAAAAACCTGATAGATTGTTAGCAGATGCTTGTTTCTGTTAAGGGATCAAATTATTTTCATTTCTGTTAAAGTAGTCTGAGAGTAATTTGAAGTTATTTTGTGTCAAAACAAAAGCGTCCCCACCGACCCCGCTCTCCCCTTCCTAATACTAAACCTGGTTTCCAATTGTGAGACGTCCATATCTGCTTTAGGATTTACTGTAAAATGCTTAATTGCTTCCTGTTAATGTGTTTATTCTTGATGTAAAATTCAGGCTCTGTGGTAATTGGTATGCATTACATCGCCTGTAGAAAAATTGCCTACCACCCACACAGGATTCCACCATTTCATTAGATTGTCTTCATTTAGAAGCAGTTTTTTTTTTCCAGGTAAATGTTTGCCGTGCAGTGTTTGTCCAATGCAGCATGACACCTCCAGTGTTTACGCTATATAAGGCTCAGCCTTGGCAACTGAAGGTCACAGAATGGGGTGACAAGAGGGGAGTCATCACAGCATCTGCTTGAGCAGCGGTCACTAATAAAAACACCCACACCGACACGCGCGTACGCGACGCCGAGCCACACAGAATGCACTCGGATACAAACAGACACGCTCGTGAGAGCACACAAACACACACACGGCAGCAGCAGCAACCAAGAGACATTTACAAATTGGCTTCTTGGCTTGAACATTGCTTCCGTTCATAATTATTTCTCCCTGTCATTGGGGCCTCTGCACACTGCCGGTCCCCTGCTAATGCTGTAAGCATGCCAAGCAACTCCAGAGCTGTCTCTGTGTTCAGGCAGCCAAGGAAATCTCTCTCTGCAGCTAAAAGCCAATTATTTCCTCGTAGATCGGCAGGACTATTTGCCCCAATAATTATTCCTATATAACCTCTTTACAGGAGGAAATTGAAATAACATGGAGGCATTAATGAAAGAGGATAATTTTGCCGTGTGCATTTGTTGTGACTCCTCATTTTGTACGCCCAAGTGGCCCGGCTCGTTGGCATTCCAACAGAAACACCTGCGGTGGCGCTGGGAGGAAATGAAGAGGTAAAACCTCTGGTGTGTACATCCTCCATGGGAGGCTGAGATAACATCAGATTGCCCGCCTTGATTGTGGAACTGAAATAACACAAGTGAACATGAGCCGTTGAGTGTGTGTGGTTGAGGGTGTCTGCCCATGTGTTTAAGTACATTTAATGTTCTGGCTGTGTTTGTAGAGGGAGGAAATAAAGAGAAGTTGTGGTGGGAGGGAGTTTCGGATACCGTATGACCATCCAACAGGCACTTTGCTTGAAGCGTACAGACGCCTGTAGGGCCCTCAAACAACCACATGAACCACTCTCTACATGAGAAACGTACCGTATTACTTCTCACGATAATCTGTGATACAAGTGAGGCTGAAAATATAAGGCTGATAATATATTAAGATTTATGTGGTAACGTGATGATCTCCACCATATTAATTCACCACTTCCTTCATCAATATAGACAGTTAGCTTTGTAAATATTGTTTAAAGCATTTACCATTCGTTACAGACATACAGACATGGGTGTATTTTGGAAACAGGGTTTTCTCCTTTTTTCTTTCAAAAGCAGGGTGTCTACAAGTCCTTTAAAAGTCTTAAATTCAATGTTACAATAAGGCTTTAAAAGTCATTAAATAGCCTTAAATTGGAATTTAAGGGGTCTTAACTACTACAAACATTTTATCTAATTTCATTTATCCATTTTTTACGTTCTTTTTGTGAAAATAAGTGAAGTCTCTCTTTGTGAAAGTCCACATTTCTAATGTTACAAATCTTTAACATACATAAATACTGTCATTTTAACCATATTCTTACATAACACTTACCTCTGCACAAGGCCACCTATATTATACTTGCCTGCAATGCCTAAACAGGTAAAGGTTAGAACCGACACTATTTGGATCACGTCTGCCATTGCACGAAAATGTTGCCTCATAGGTGATGCCTCACAAAGAAAGCGATGGTGCACACTCCAACGTTACTAAACCAAAAAGTTTTCCACTGCTACGCAACAACATTGAAGGAGAAGTTTTTGAAAAATTTTAATGTGGAGAGTTGTTGGTGGAGTTATTTACAAAAAGGTTGTTTTGTAAGGTGTTGCATGTGTGGATAGGGCCCTAGATAACTGTTAGCAACGTTAGCTAGTCACTTAATGTGGCACCAGTGTCGGCCATTTTCTGTTGGCTTTGCTGACAGACAGACAGCTAGCCGTTTAACATATGGAAACGTGGAGCCCGCTGCCCAACCCCCTGCCTCCACTGGTTTCTCGGCCGCTCCACACTGCGCACCACCCGGGTTGGGAGGGAGCTAGTCTTAGCTAGCTAGCTACTCATTTGGCAATTACAGTTAGTAACACTGGCACTGTGGTGGAACATGTTGCCATGGAAATACTGTGCCCATCCTCCAACTCATTTTGAACCAAAAAACGCTTTTAGCATTGTTTACTATGTTAGCACTACCAACCATGCTGACAGTGCTAACTGTGGTTACATAGTCAACCTATCCTAAAGGGCCTCTACGGTTGAAAAATGAGCTGCTTACTCACTAGGGTGAGCTGGGGAAAATCCAAAGGGTGGGCAAAATATTCTCAGTTGTAAACCGATGGCATCCCTAGCGACAGACGTACACCATCTTGTGAAAGTGGGCAGTAAAGCGCTGGATAAGGGGTTTGAATTGTATGTGTAGCCAGCTAGGCTAGCTGATTGGCTAACCTCACTGTTTAAAAACACAGAGGTAATGCAAATACTATTAACAATTGGTACAGTGTTTACTGTGCAAAGTGACGTAACTAACTTAAAGATGAAAAAGCACTGCGACCTGTAAAGGTGGTAAAGGCACTGATACAGTAGACTTGTAGTTTGTAAAATGAATATAGGTCACACCACATCTCACAAGTCGATAATAGGAGTGTCAGATCAGCAAACGCTATCAAGAAGATGTTTTTAAATTGGTATTAAATTAGTATTTTCTTTTTAAATTTGGGGATCTTGTTGTGAAAACAGAAGAATGGCTAATCCTGACGAGTCGACCTCAGGATAAACCAAGTCAGTGACGAGTCTCAAGACACTGCTGGTGTTTGGCCTTTGATACAAAGCAACAAATGTATGTCTTCTTGAGTTTCATCACATGCCACCTGTGTGTGCAGCTCTTAACCCCTACTCTCATTGAAAAAGAGAAAGAATGTCACCTGGAGCACACCCTGAAAGGTTCAAACACAAATTGTACCTCTCCATGACTGATCTGAAATATTTCAAGATCACAGCGAGTTCTACCAAGATGGTTAACAAATGCACATCAAGGTCTACTTCCCAAACAAGATGGAGACGTTTAAACTCCCACTTTCAATGCATATAAACCGTAGATGTCAGCTAAGTGAGTAGTAAAAAGGATGTGGACATTAAGCTGTATGGTAGAACAACACCGGGTTTGACATCTGTCAATGATTTAAAGAAAGACGTTGTACCTACAGCGCCTTCAATGAGGACAGCGGAGACTGCAAGAGAGAACCGAAGTAATCATTATATGTTCACAAAACTGATTTCCACTTTGCAGTATTTTTTGAGCTTAAGTACTGCAGGGGCTGCACTTAGAGGCTGCTTCTTTTGTCCTGAAATGGCCTGTGCATATTCCAGACAATAGCTACTCCTGAGAAACACAAAAGGTTAGGGATGAGCAGAGGAGATAGAAAGGAACATTATCAGTGGCTCAAAATCCCTTTAGTTCTCAAGTGGAAGATGGAAATAGACCAAGATTAGTATGCCAAGTTTTATCATCGTGAGATTTATTATATGTTCTAGAAGGTACAAAGAGAAATAAAAGACAAATGCGTTTTTGTTTTTTTTTTTCTAACTTCAGACCATCTATAATCTATGAGAGCCAGAGACTTCAATTTAATTTGGGACTTTGGAACAATGTCACAGACCTTTAAGGTGTATTCAACTGTAACGGGAATGAGAAAGCGCTTGGAAAAAAGATATGATGTTACACAGTAGACGCTGTACACCAATAGCAGCAGAATAGACAGTGCCAAACCTAGCACATGTGGCACACTTGGCGCCTTCGGTAACCTTCCTCTGACACCATTTTTATGAATGCTTTAGCATCAAGGATAGATACTAATATTTTTAAGGACTGGCCATTTGGGCCACCAAACCCCTAAATTCTGTAGCCAAAGAACATTTTTGATGACCCAAATGTAAACTTATATAAAAACAATAGCCTACAGAAAAGGAAAATTAATGCATCTTACTGTTACACGGCCTTCCTTAACTTTAACACTTACATAAATAACGATAACATGAAAATATCTTTGTGAACATATGGTTTATTTTCTCAGTATCTTACTTCGTAGTTTATTGTTGCTTTAATTTATTATCGACTGTTGTTGTTCATGGCAAAATAAAAACATTTGAATAATTCTACTTATTTTGCCAGCTCTAGAGAAAAAAAGTCACATTCAAAGACATATGATTGATTTTAAAATAATCCAGATTATGTCTAAGTAAACTGCTGTTTCGTATTATTTTGTGGTTAGTTTATGTAAAGCAAAGTACTTAAGCAGTGTACTTTAGTACAGAATGTAGTAAATGTATTTGGTTACGTACTTTAATTTCTGACAGCAGTTTGATAGAATGTCAACAGTGATGTTAAGTGCCTGTAATTTTAAATTGAAATTACCTTTAATGTTAATTCCAAACTGTACTCAGCTTAAGTACTTCAGTAACATTAAGTTTATTTACTTTAAACTTGTTTTGTTGTCACATTAAACTGCAGTTCACTGTTTAATGCTGCAGTTATCCTGCCGTGTTTAGCTCCTTTAGCTGTCAGCCCTATTAGCTTGGTTAACTCTATTTGCTTCATTAGCTGTAAGCCCTGCCAGCTTGGTTCACCGTTAGCTCTGTTAGCTTGATTAGTTTTTAGCCCTATTGGCTCGCTTAGCTGTTTGCTTGGTTAGCTGTTAGCTCTGTTAGCTTGCTTAGCTGGTAGCTTTGTTAGCTAAACACATTGCAGAACTCTCCTGCTCACTGGCTTTTCACAGCTAACAGCTAACTAGCTCTCCTCCCAGTAATAACGGCACAAAGATGCACTCTGTTATAATAGTCATACATACATATGAAACGTCTTTCATCATGAAGGCGCCCCAGCGTTTCAACCTAACACATTTTCTTTTATCATAGACACGACTCTGTTAGTCGGTAGCCCTGACTAGCTGGTGACAAGTAGGCTACTGTTTGCTGTTTTCGTAAGAGGAGCAAATTAATCACAATTTTCATGGAACTGTAACATGGCATCCACATGGATTGCAGTAAGGGGATTTTTATTTATTTAACTTTTATTTAGAAAGGAAATTTCATTGAGAGATGCAGTCTCATTCTCAGAAGAGACCAAATAGAACTTAGTGGCCACAGGGGACCACCTACCAGCAACATCTGGTATCTTGGTTAATGTTCAACCCTGAGCACGGTCATTTTCCAAATATATTCATTTTTTGTAAATGTCCAAAATAAAGTTTTTGGGAGCTGGGGAGACTTTTCCCGCCCTGACCCCAGTAGTTGCCTTAGGTGGCCACCTATGTTGCCTATAGGAAGCTCTGCCGCTGAGAATAGACCAGGAATACAGTGTGTTTTAATGTTAAAATATTGGCTTCAGGCTGAATTTTTTCGTTAGCTGTCAGGCTCAGGTAGAAATTCCAGGCCTGTGCAATACTTCAAAGTCAATATATTATTTACTGAAATGATGAAAATAGACCACACCGGCATTGTCAACAAGATAAGTTGAGCCTGACAAACTTGTGGGCTGAGTATGAAGCATCTCTAACAATAGTTCCTATGGTATAGATGTCCCTCGTTGTTTCTCTGTAAGGGCACAACAGCCTTAGCCAAGTGTCCTTGTTACATAATGGGTTAAAACAATTAATTGTCTGATTATTTGCTGGAAAAACTAAAATAGAAACTCTGGTTTTAATCAGTATTCCAGTGTAACATTCGATGCTTTAACTACACGGATAGCCAGTATGAATTAATTTGACCCCAAGAGCAACAACCCCACAACTCCAGCAATGAAGACAAATGATAATTCTTACCCCCTTCTGTACATTCGTGGACTAGTTTGGTAATTACTCTCACAACAGCACGGCAGCAACAGCGTGGGTGCATTTAGCCCAGCATTTCAATTAAGTATTGGCAAAGTCTAATTTGTCATTTACCAATTAGGATAAAGGCTGATTTGGCTCACTATTTCACAGCTAAATGGGGACCGAGTTAAGATGCAAATCATGATCCCTATTTTCACTTTCTCCTTTTTTTTTTTTTTTAAATTCACTCTTTCCAAATGATGGGAGAAGAACATCGAGAGGCTACATGCTGCTTCAGTGCACCCTGAGTTTTTTTTTGTGCTTTGTGAACACAACGCTTCTCTGCTAAATTCTATCTCAGACCATTGGATTACAGGCCTGTGTGTTGGAAACCATCTCAATAAAACATTGGACATCACTGAGCTTTGCCTAGGGCTAGCATTTGGGTTGCGGTCTGATCAAGAGGTAAAAACAGCAGCCATCATACTGGTCAGTCAGGCAGATATTCTGAACTGGGCAGAGGCCTTTTAAAGGTAAACTATGTAGGATTTCCCCAGAGAACAACATATGGACTCATGCAAAAGTAATCCCTCTCAAACACCACTTATGACCCACAAGAGTGTGTTTCTCTGTAGAGACTCTGCCCTCTGCCTGTATTTTCTTATTTTCTTCTTCGTATGTGTTCATTTATTCCTGGGCCCAGTGCACAGGTGAGGTCAGGATTTTTTTTTTTTTTAAAAAGGTAGCAACCAGGTGCCAGACCATTAGCAGCAAGCATCCAAGAGGATGCTACAAAAATTGTGGACACAGTGCCAAAAAACAAGCAAATATAGTGAACAGTACATCCGGAGGTGGCTTTATTATATTATTATTAGGAGTAAATCATAGTAAATGGCATAAAAACAAGGGTGAGGAAAAACATAAAGAATAACACTATCTGTCCATGGGGTTAACTTCTGCCATGCTTGTAACAAGGCAGCTTGGCCTCACTCCCAGGGTGTCAAAACACACTTGTTGATAAATTGCCCCCAGCTTGATTATAGTGACACCAGAGGCACTGTTCAGTTTTGACTAACTCCAATGTAAACCCATCTGTGTCATGATTAGATGCTCAGAGCATTGGACATAGTTTAAAGTGTGTGAAAGTCCGCTCAGGCTGGGTAGGAGTGAAGATGAATGGGTCCAGCACCGGGCTTTGACCCAGGAGAGTGGTGTTCAAGAATGACAAACACTGGACGTTGACTCAGGATAGCTGTGTTCCAAACCAACAAATGCCTGACTTTGACCCTAGGAGAGCGGTGTTCAAGACCAACAAATGCTGGACTTTGACCCAAGAGAATGGTGTTCCAGAAACAATGGACTTGGAGGTCAAAGTCCAGTATTTTGGCATTCTGGCCTAGGAGAACAGTGTTCGAGACCGAGAAACACAGGGTTTTGACCCAGGAGAGTTTGAGAATGATGAACATTAGACTTTGACCTAGAAGACTGGTGTTCAAGACCAACAAATGCCAGGAGAGTGGTGTTCAAGAATGACAAACACCGGACATTGACCCAGTAGAGCAATGTTCAAAACCAACAAATGCCTGACTTTGACCCAGGAGAGCAGTGTTTAAGACCAACAAACACCAGTAGTTCGAGACCAACAAACTGAACTTTGACCTAGGAGAATGGTGTTCCAGAATTTTTTTTGGCATTCTGGCCTTGTTCAAGAACAACAAACAAAGTTTGATTTTTACCCAGGAAAGCAGTGTTCAAAACCAACAAATGCCAGACTTTGACCTCGGAGAGCAGAGTTCAAGACCAACAAACACCAGACTGGGATCCAGGACAGGGGTATTCAAGACCAACAAACACTGAACTTTGACCTAGAAGACAGCTGCTCAAGACCAGCAAACACTAGACTTTGGCCCAGGAGAGCAGTGTCCAAGTAAACAAACATTCGACTTTGACCCAGGAGAGCAGTGCAACAAAATTGGTTGAAGCCGTTAGTGCAAGTTAAAATGGCACAGTTGTTTTTTAGTGACATCTGTGAACTTTTCCTCACCATAACCAAGTAGATTTGTTACCTAAACCTAACCACCAACCCCTTCTGCATCAAGAAACAATGCAAAAGGCTGCCCCCGGTGTCATTTCAATAATGCTGAGTTGAAAAAAATGAAGAGCAGGGATGAGATAAGACTGGACAAAAAATTCAAAATGCATCGTTCACTTTGCAAATTTATTAAACTCTAGTATGGCTGTTACTGTGTATGACAACTATGGCCAACCTTGAAACTATGGAATTTTTTTAATTTCTTGGTACGGTGCTGACCTCCCACATGAGGTTCTCTGAAAATACTGAAATAAAATAAATTAAAAATATTTTTAAAAGAGATGCTCACAGTGACTCTATCTTCTTAGGAAACTCCGTGACCTTGGTGTTAGAAGATTTTAGAGTTATTGTACAAAACTATGGGTGAGTGCTTTACCTTTTCACCTCTCTGCCTGGTACAGTCATCTTAACTCTACATTCAAGACTATTAACTTTCTACGATTGTGACGATGGCATAAAATCGTTGGCAAGCCACAAAAGCCCTTGACCCAACTCTTTAGAGAAAGGACGAGGAAGAAAGTGAGGAGTATTTTGGCAGGTAACTCAAGTAACTGACTTTGGTCTATATTTTTTGTTTCCCTTTCATTTTTCCTTTTGTTCTTATTTAGTCTTTATTACTGGTATGTGCATTCCTTGAGGGAAAACTGTTAACAAGGGCCGAAATGAATTACTACAGGTTAGAACATTTTCTCAATGTTAAGAGACTTAGTAAATTCCCTTTCACTTGTAGCAGCCATGCAACACCAGCCCTGCTATTTCCTCTAATATCATTTCATCTTACCTGATGAGGACGTAATGTCGTAGCTGGGCTTAATAAAAATTTTGGGGAGCATCAACCCAGTGTGTGGCCGCCTTTTTGAGGAGTCATTTGTGCCCCATCATAAATTGTCAGACACCTACATCAGCAAAATAGATAGTCATAAACTGTGGGAAGTCTAACAGATTACCACTAAAAGTCATCATCAGCATCATAAATATAAAACAGGTTTAGATGAGGAGAGAGGAGGTGAGAGGGAGGCGGAGGAGGACCTACATGTAATATATGTTGTGTGAGGAGCGAATGTTAATAAAGGTGGGAATGGTGGTGTGTGGATTCATATGCCCTGTAAGTCACAATGAATTCTGTAACATAAAGACCAAAATGTGGCTACATACTTAACACTTACGCAGAAATACATATAATTACTCATCTGATTCTGGTTGTGTTTCTGCATGTATAACGAGTGAGTTCATGACACCATATTTGGCATTAACCAAGACCATGCTAGCAGCTCTGTGAGGCCAAACTTTGGAGTAGCGGTACTTTAAGTTAAATGCTGATGTCAACATCCAAATATGCTCACAATTACAACACTAAAATTTTGATGCTAAGGTGGTATAATGTTTACCATGTTCATTATTTTATTATGATAGCATGCTAATGTTTGCAAATTACGTTAGCTTTAGGCAACAAAACTACTTGGTTAGGTTGAAAGAAAATATGTTTTGGGTCAAAATAAGTTTGTTTGTTACATAACATATTGTGATGTAACGTAAATATGTCACGCGAGTGACATCATTGCGTGAGAACTGTACATAAATTGCGTAACATTAAGCTATTATGATTTGGTTTCAAACGGGACACAAACTTTGGTTTCCTAGCTTAAAGTATGGTATCGTTTCTCTAGTGCCATGAACTACCTCAAGTCTTTATACTACGTCAGTTGCTCTCAGCGTCAATTATTGCAGTTGGTGGGTTTTGCAGGATTTATACTCATGCGTCGCATTAACGCCATAACCACGCCACAGCCTGATATACACCTCCCCAGAAATGTAACTACACATTTCTGTAAGCTGAAACCATTTCTCTCAGTGGAAACAAAGCTTTTATTTACTTTGATTTCACAGATAAGAAACAATAAATTGTGAAGAAATCTCTGCTAGTCGCTAGGCTAATTTATACAATGTAAAATGCCATAGGCTCGTGCTAATAACATTAGCATGTTGTATTTGTTCTGAAAACATGTTTAGTATAAGACAGTTGTTTTGTCAGTGAACCTTGTGAGTTGTAATGGAGCTGAATTTCGTAAAATTACCTTTGTTAAATGTTGCTGTTGTCCCTGGCTTCATATGAGTGGAGGAAAAGTCTGCTAGCTGCTAGGCTAATTTAT
>JAPZEB010000016.1:13219967-13231328 GCA_029783705.1 Chaetodon striatus
TTCCAATGGGTAAATGAAGCCGTTATATTGCTCTCTTCAAAGCCAGACTCCATTGAGAAAAACAGTGATTTAACATCCCCGTACACAGGAGCTGCTGGTCTACCATAGCCTCAAACATTTATTTTGTTTGTGTTACTGTGTGACTTTGGCGAATAAAAGGGTTAGTTCGGATACACCAAAGTCTCACAATAACACACACTGACTAACTGATTGAAGCAGCAGTAGACCAGCAGCTTCTGTGTTCATTGAGCTAAAATCACTGCTTTTCTTAAGTCTGGTGGCTTTAACGAGACCATGGTTGGGTACTTAATACATTAACAGCTCGGAACAGGCTGTCTGACGGAAAGGTAAAGCAGTGAAAATACTCTCAATATAGCGTACACTTAAACTGGTATTGATCTTTTTAGATGGTACTTTTTTTAGATTGCAAAAATTTGTTTTGTTGCTGACCCCCATCCACAGCAGTATATTGCTTAGCTTCAGTGTCTGACTCCTGCCTGCTTCTCCAAACTGGGTACATGCCAACTGGCATCTGCTGTATGTAATACACTGACTATGGATAAGTACCCTTTAAAATCCATTTTAAGAAATCCAAACTATTTGCATTTGGAATGGGAGAGGTTTAAACTGGAATTGGGCGGAGTTTGAATGGAAATGGGTGGGGCCTAATTGGAAGATTGGGTCAATCAGAAGTTGCTATATTTATTAATGATCAGGAAAAAATACAGAACAGCCCCAATTTGAGCTTTACATGATATTTATTTGATCACAAGAGTAGGAGATTGAGCACAGTTAACCCAGCTTCATTTATTATGAGTGCGGATATTGACACATTTGACTTGAGTAATGCTTGTTAAAAAAAAGTGCATTATCTGTACTGGATACTCATTTTATTTGTGTCAGCTTAACTATATATTATTTATAATAATAAGCAAGTACAGCAATTCATTTGTGATTATGATTTCATTTGCAAATCATAATTTCAGGCATAGCAATTTTTATTTTTTGTTTTCATCAGCACACGGGGTGTGCACTTAAAGCATATTTGAGTATTGGGAGGAATTTGTGCCCCGAATATACATTATAATTACTGCCTTTTATTTATGCGTGTTCCACTTTTCGTAGAGTCAGATAGGACCACAGTTGACCTGAGTAAACATTTTCCATTTCCATTTTCTTTTTAAAGCACAGCGGCCATTAGTTACAGCAGATGATTGATTGTTATTACTTTGCTTACGTCAATTTGGGATAATCATGTCTGAAAGTTTGGAACTGCAGTTTCCATAATGCTTCAGGGGGATGCGAGCCGCAAGAATATTGTTATCCGTGAGCTAAACCTTGAGCCCAGTTTTTAGTTTGTATTTGTTTACATTTTGGCAAATTTGCACAGTGAAAGCCATGCAGAATTAGCTATTAGCACTTTGTGTTTGCATTGTAACCATGGCATCTATCATGCCTCTGTGTTCAGAGATGTGACTGGGGATAAAGGAGTGCAAATTATTTTGTAAATGTAGATCCCTGTTAACCAGAAAACAAGCTGTTTCAGAGCTTTTTCCTTTTAACAAACTCAAACCCTTTGTCTCTATATACCTTTGTAAAGTAGCACATACACCACAGCCTTTATTTTCGTCCTTTTCCAGACCCTAGTAAACTAATACCAAATACACACCACTTGTGGATGCTGCTTAGGCTCATCAAAAGCCCAGTCACATAACTTGTGGTTATCTCCCCCCAGGCTTCTCTACCAGACACAAGAGAATAAACTGTGTGCTGAATAACAATACATAAAGAGTTAATGGTGTTCAGATGCTGGTCTTCCCTTGTCTCTCTCCACCTCTCACCTAACACTTGGATAGATGCTGGCTGGCAGTTTCCAGGTCATGAAATGTGAACAATTCACTATGTTTAGCTGGAACAGATGACTAAACTGCAAAAGGTGACTAACGCCGTCTGTCATTTCACGAATCACGTGTCGGTTTGTAATTCACTCTCCATCCTTTTGCACAACAAATCTGCAGACGTCTATAAAAAAACGTGCAGACCATTCATTAACGGATTCTTTTCAGCCAAATCACGTAGTGACTCCAGTAAGTCTTAACCTATTTTTTTTAACTAAGGAAGTCCATCTGTCTAACACAAGATGTGTTCCATTCGGTTTGTACTCTAGATGAACTTGTGGCATAGTGAGAGGTCCTTGTGTGGGTTGGGAAGGCAGACGCAAGGACACTCAGCAGATGGACCCCACTTCAGCGCGGCGACAGGGTGACTGGTGGGGGAAATAGGAGGTCCAGCAGGCTCGAAGACCCCACAAGTCTCTGCCATTGGCCGCCATCTCACATACACAACCCACGCACACTCGCAATCCCTTGTCTTGGTGACAAAAGTGAGAAACTTCACACTCGATCTCAGCGGATGCAGGACAGGTGGTGAGGAGGATGGAGGGAGGTGAGAAGAGAAGGGAGGAAAAAAGAGGCAGGAGGAGCAGGAGCAGCTGAAGTGAAGGAGATGCTTGCATGCAAAACCGTCTTGGCAGTGATATAAAGTTGGCCGTGTGTAACTGTTCTCTGGCCTAACGACAGTTTGGCTGATCGACGCCCTGGCAAAAGCTCAACTCGCTCCCCAAAGGTGACAGCAGACGCTCAAGCCAGGTGGAGCAGTGACATTGGTGTCAGACATCCCACTTGGAATTCAAGTTAGGAGGGAGACTCTGTATGTTATTCTCTCGCTGGCCAACACACAATTTCAACACCACATTCTTCTGTTTTGAAAAACTGTAACCTGTTGGACCTTACTGTTTTGGTTATTCAGCCACAAGTTGATTAAAGTCCTTAATTTTCCCATGATACTTAATTCAGGATGAACTTCTGCACATGACAGGTTGTACGAGGCAAACACTCAAAAGACTTTCAAAACATTTGAACTGTGTTTTGTTAAGAAAAAAACTTAGTGCATGAAAAGTAGTTACCAAGTGAGCAGAGATGTTTTGACAGTCAGCTAAAAGTAATGCATCACTGGCTGAAAAATTCCTAAAAGTAACAGATGAACAAAGAAAGAGTTAGCTGAAAGTAATGGATAGTCACGATATTGTGAGCTTAAAAGTATCTGATAAAGAACATTTACGTTAACAAACAGTTGGAAGAGTTCACTAATGGATAAAGGCTTAAAGTAATTAGCTAAAAATAATGGATTTAGATGGAATAGTTAACCAAAAGTAATGGACAGGCAGAATATTGTTAGTTAAAAGTAACGGATAAACTCTATATATCGTTATCTAAAAGTACTGGATAAACAGTTAGAATAGTTAGCTTAAGCTAATGGATGTACTGTTACAATAGTTAGGCTAGCTAAAAGTACTGTGTAAACAGTTGGAATAGTTAGCTTAAAAGTAAAAAACTGTTGGAATAGTTAGCTTAAAAGTAAATGATAAACAGTTGGAATAGTTAGCTTAAAAGTAAAAGAAGTTGGAATACTTAGGTAAAGGTAAAAGATAAACAGTTGGAATAGTTAGCTAAATGTAAAAGTTAAACAGTTGGAATACTTAGCTAAAGGTAAAAGATAAACAGTTGGAATAGTTAGCTAAAAGTAAATGATGAACAGTTGGAATAGTTAGCTAAAAGTGAAAGAAACAATTGGAATAGTTAGCGTAAAGTAAAAGAAACAGTAAGAATAGTAACTCTAAAGTAATGAATAAACACTTGGAAAGGTACGCTTAAAGTAAAAGATAAACAGTTAGAAAAGTTAGCTTAAAATATTGGGAAAACACTAGGAATAGTTAGCTTAAAGGTAAAAGAAACAGTTTAAATGGTTATCTTAAAAGTAAAAGATAAACAGTTGGAACATATAGCTTAAAGGAGAATAACCAGTTGGGATGGTCAGCTAAAACTAATAAACAGTTGCAGTACTGAGCTGAAACAAACAGATGAGCAGCTGGAGTAGTTAGCTAAAAGTAATGGATTAAAGTTGGAATAGTTAGCTAAATATAATGAATAAACAGAATTTTGGTAGCAAAAAAGTAATGAATCAACTGTTGCGATAGTTAGCTAAAAGTAATGGCTAAACTTTTAAAATATCAAGCTTAAAACAATGGATTTACTTTTGGAATAGTTAGCTAAAAGTAATAGATAAACAGTTGAAATAGCTAGCTAAAAATAATGGATAAATGGAATTAAGAGTTGGATTTGATGGCACAAACAGTCAAAGCAGTTAGCTAAAAGCAACAGATAAACAGGATAAACAGTTGGAATAGTTGTCACAGAGTACTGGATAAATTGGTGTAATAATTTAAAGTAATGGAAAACAGAAATAGCTGTATGAAATTAGTTAAAAAGACGTTTAACATAGTTTTAAAAAGTAATGGATAAACAGTTCTAGAAGTCATCTGAAAGTTGGACACAGTTGAAATATTTAGCAAAAAAACATTGCTGCTTTTTTTCCAATGATAGAGTTCAATAAAATCAGAGTTTAGAAAGAAACTATTCCAATTGAAGACATTGGGCTGTGGGAGCTCATAAGACCAGAAAGTCTGGGAACCACGTAGACTTAAATATTACTTCATGTGATAATGGCTCCTGTGAGTTGTTTTCTAAATATGATTTCCAACAGATATCTTTGTGATTATCAGTAATCTCTGGCTATGTTGACTGAGTTTAAGGAGATAAATCAGGTAGCCTGGAGGCATTTACACATTCCAGCCATTAATCTGCGGGCGTGACTCGCTTTGGCTTCCCTCAATCAAACGAGTGGTATTTCACACTCCCTTTCTCATCTGGGAGATGACACAACAGGGTAATTCACCTTATCTCCGGCCAGGTTCTCAAATCCAATAAACACAGTTCCCCGTTGCCTTTTGAAGATGGGATTCCCTGTTGAGCACAGCCAGAAATTGGCTTTGTGTGGCGTGCAAAGGCCTAACAATGGCGAACACAATGGAGGTGTAATTGACAAATTTAGAGGGTGGTTGAAGCCATGGGCATCAAAGACGGAGCATCTACTGATCGCACCTTTTACAAACAACCTCTTACCATCTTCACACATTAATGGTGCATTTATCTGCTTGCTGAGTAATCCTTTGTTGTGGCCCTGCTGTTTCTAACCAAACAGGTAGAAGAGGAATATAAACATTTTCGAGACAACCAACAATAAAAAGAATGTAATTTGCTCCAGTAACAGGTGCTCCTATCTCTGCCCCCTCCCTTTTCTTTTCCACCCACTATCAGCACCATTACCACCACCAGCCCAAGGTGAAACCCTGATAATTGGTCATATGGGATGGGGGCTGATATTGCTCTGGCAAAGCCACTTGGTGTGTCGCTGAACAGGCCAATGATGAAGCCTCTGCCATCTGCCCTGCTTTTCCACTCTTCAGCACATTTCCACGAAGATTATCATCACCTCTAATTTATGACATACTATTTTAGTGTCTGTGTGTAGTGTCGCTGTTGAAATTGCATGTGAACTAATCACTCACTGATTGCGCTGCAGCTTTTAGCACCAAGGATTGCATCTATGATTTATAGATGATTAGAAATGAACGTTGTTTCTTTGATTTATACAAGGGTAATTGTGAGGCTTGTTCAGGTGCGATTTTTTTATTTTTAATCCCTGACTGTTTGCTTGTTTAGTGCTCCTTCCTGGTTTCTCCCTGCCATTCTTTGTTGTGTGAGTTATGGGGTTCAACAGGCTACCATATGGACAGTAAATGTGGTTTCTGTCACCGCAAAACTCTTTTACACTTTACTAGCGCTTTGCTTTCTTAATCATGAGCGCCATTATCATTATCGTTGATGTAGCATTTTGTTTTGGTCGTTAGACTCAGGGCTTTGCATGATTAAAAATAAAATATATGGCACGGTGCAATCTGCGGCGTCTGTTGTGCCTGCCGAACCAGCAGTTCTGCCTGCATTGTTATTGCTCTCATCAAACCCTACAAATGTATATTTCAGACATTATGCCTCCACTGCAAGATCGCAGTCACATGGCAGTTTTATCATCCGCTTGGTGAAGCCGCATGTAAATATTTTATACTCCTAAAGTCAACAGTGTTTGTAGCACCTTAGATGGCCTGGTAGAAAGTCGGGTTTACAGCAAAAAAAAATGATGTTGCTGCCGGTGTTGTCATGTGCCCACCTATCAATCACAGCCAAGATGCTCGGTTGATGCGCCGATATCTGGCCTGCTGTCACACCAGAAGCAGCTGAACACCCGGCAGGCTGCCTGAATACTGCACTGCAGTCATGTGTCACCTGTGCTCCGTTCTGCCGCTTTGTTTGGGTATTTTCAGCCATTGCGTCGAACCCTTCTTCTTTTCTCCTCCCCTCCCGCTTCCCCACAATTCATCTGAAGGGTTCTTTGTGGTGGGCTGCGCGGGGAGACTCCATAAAGCCACGCAACGAGTAAATTAAAATATCAAACTCAAACAGAGCAGCCAAAGTGACAGGATTATGGCACAGAAAGTCCACTTGAAGGAAATGAACACTGAAAATAGGACAGAGGAGAAAGCCTCCCCATTCTCTTGGCAGAAGCGCCTTACCGCGTGAAAAAGCAGGTTCTAATAAAAATAGCAGCCTCTCCAGCAGTGCCTCACCGTCTCGTCTTCAATCCACTGTCTTCACCATTCCCCACACATTCAAATGGCGGAGCTGTGAGAATATGGCAGCATTTCTTTACACCACATTAGTTAATTGGTTGAGATAAGATGTCAGAGAAGTGTGTGGCACAATGATTGTCTCCCTAAATAGTAGTGCGTCTCACATTCCATGACAATTATTGACAATAAGAAAAGTTAAGCTGAATTCACAAGGCAGCACTAATGAGGTGTCATCGCCATCCCAGCCACTGCGGAGACAACTTTGGGCACGATGGCGAGACAGACGCCTTAGCAGGCACTCTGATTTCTCTCACTCTTCATGAAACTGGTTAATGGCTCAAGCACAGAGCCCAAATGAAGCAAGGACAAAGAGACCCGGCTGATCGGACGGATTCATAATGTCTGAACACCCGGCTTTTCTTTAGCATGCAGCACACGCCCTTAATATTCCTGCATTTATCAATGGAGACCACTCTCCCCAGAAAGACAAGGGGATATGCAAACGACCCTTGACAGAAGGCATTTGATATGCTAAAGGATCCTGATAAATGGTATTAACTTGGCCAGGTGCTTTTCAGCATATGAATAAAAAGGGATTTGAGGGGAACAACAATATTCTGTAGCGGAGAGAAGAAAGGTGAAAGGAGCCAAGACGGGCATGGGAATTGTAGAAAGCCAAATGCAACTCAGGAATATCCACAAAACTCATGATATCAGCACTTCATCTTTTAGGTATCTACATGCTGGAGTCCGGGGCTGCTCCACCACAGTCTGCATACAAATGTAAAATTACATTTCCCCAGACTACGGCAACCAGAGCCAGCAGAGCATGTTCTCAACACTCTTACAAGTTCCTACCAATGCCCTTTGGATCCTAATATTTATGCCCTGACCATGTGTTGGGGGAGTTAATGAAATAAATTCAAGACTGCCTCTTTCACCTATCTCACCTAATACACATCAAGAGGCCCTGAAGTTAACCCCTGCAACCCTGTGTCCTCATCTGAGGACATTACAGTTTGGATTTGCTGCACCTTACACCTCATTCTACTTAATTTAGACCTGTTGTCCTTGTTCGTGGACACTTTTCTGTGGCTTCTGGTGGCAGCAAAAGCACTATACGCTAATCCATGTGAAAATAAGATGGCGGCCATCTTTGCCAAGTCAGTCTACAGCCGATCCCATCACAAAAGTGGACAAAAATATACTTGTTTGAGGACAATGGAACTTCATTATTGTTTCTTTTGAGGCATTGTGACTTTATTATCATCACGTTTGAAGACAAAGAAACTTTATGGTCTCGTTTGAGGACATCGGAACTTTACTATCCTCTCCTTTGAGGACATCGGGACTTTAATTATCACCTCATTTGAGGACATAGGAACTTTATTATTGCCTTGTTTGTAGACAGAACTTTATTATCGTATTCATTTAGAACATTGGAACTTTATTATCATCTCGTTTGAGGACATTGGAACTTTATTATCACCTCGTTTGAGGACATAGAAACTTTATTGTCTCATTTGAGAACATCGGAACTTTACTATCCTCTCCTTTGAGGACACTGGGACTTTAATTATCGCCTCGTTTGAGGACATAGGAACTTTATTATTGCCTTGTTTGTGGACACAGAACTTTATTATCGTATTCATTTAGAACATTAGAACTTTATTATCATCTTGGATGAGGACATTGGAACTTTATCAGTCTCATTTGAGGACATTGGAGCTTTATTACTGTCTCATTTGAGGACATAGGAACTTTATTATCATCTTCTTTGAGGACACTGGAACTTTATTGTCTCATTTGAGGACATTGGAACTTTATTACTGTCTCATTTGAGGACATTTGAACTTTATTATCTTGTTTGAGGACATTTGAACTTTATTATTGTCTCATTTGAGGACATTTGAACTTTATTATCAGCCCATTTGAGGACATATGCACTCTATTATCATCTTGTTTGAGTACATCAGAACTTTATTATCATCTTGGTTGACGACATAGGAACTGTATTATCGTCTCGTTTCAGAACATTTATTTTGTCTTGCTTTAGGACATTGGAACTTTATTAGCATCTCATTTAAGGGCATTGGAATTTTATTATCGGCCCATTTGATGACAGATACACTCTATTATCATCGCGTTTGAGTACATTAGAACTCTGTTATCTCGTTTGAGGACACTGGAACTTTATTATCATCTTGCTTGAGGACATTGAGACTTTCTTTTTATATAATTGTAGCATTTTACCCAAACAGTGAAAGGTTCTGTGTAGCTGCTTTACAAGCTGACGCTGCCTGGTGGCGTATCACACTGCCTCAAAAAGTAGCTTGTGGCCTTGGTGTCTAACGCCGAGATCATTGACAAAGAAGTGGAATTTGATTGCTTCGGAATGAGAACAGACTGGACAAAAAGACATTCCTACCTTGGAGTATAAAGCAAGGGCAATTAATACAGAGTTACAAAAACAAATCACAAGGTTATGTTCCATTGTTTGCAGTTTAGTTTTTGCACAACAATGATCTGGCATTGAAATAAACTATTTTATACTTTATTACACACTTGTGACTAGTCAAAATACCCACATCAGGAAATCTTCTTTTGCCAAATACCGGTTGCTATTCAAAGACAAAGCTTAATTTATCAGGTCTGACTAATCCCAAATAGCGAGGACAAATTAAAAATGCATACAAAACAAAAGCTCAGGTCTCAGGAGGTGATATTACATTGTAGCCCAGCGAAGAGCTCCATTTCGTCACCTTTTGTTCCCACCAGAAATTGGGTGCCCTTCCTGATCTCAAACGTCACGTGCCTCCGTGGCCCCACCACCCCAAACCGAGTCCCTGTCAATAGGAAATTACCATCTAACACTTGCTTCTTTTGTCTGATTTAAGTGGAGGTTGGGAAGCCAGGGCGATTGATCCGGGGCATATATCAATAGCACAACCTCAAGATACTCAGCACTTTTCGGAAGGAGGCTGCATTTCCGTTTCAATGTGTGGTCTTGAAAGCTGAGAGGGGGCATTTGGATTCAGGCGTCGACGCGTTCGGATTATTCCGTGCATGAAAACATGTATCAGTTTTACATCCATGCCTTAAGAGACGGTGCAATTTGCTGTTTGTGCAATAGCTGGAGATTCTGATCTGGAGATCAATCTCTGCCCTCCTGCTGATCAAGGTGGTCGGTGAAAGGGAAATGAGAGACCACACATTGACCATGTTTGCCTTTGTAATTCAGTCTATGTAAGAACATGTGTTTGGATCATGTGAATTCTATCAATGCCAAAGCAACATTGATCAGAACAGCTAAAATATTCAAGATTATTTGTTTTATGAAGACTTTACAACACAAGCTGATTTACCTAGTTTGCATTTAAGACGCTGCAATTACTTTATCAGAGCACACAATGAAACAAATACTACAGATAAGTAGATGCAGCCTAATCCCTCACTTTCACATTCAGTGCCTGGTCCAATCGGACGCCTACTCAGAACCCAAACTCTGATTTAACAGTTTGACAGACTGAGGAACAAAAGAGTTCCGCGGTCTGTTCGGTCTTGCCTGTGGGACTCTAAATCTTTTGTTTGATGGCGAAAGCTGATATTCCTCAAATAAAATATGAGGGGCGGTCTGATGTAATACAACCAGCCAGAGACAACATTCTTTTAGTATTCACAGTTTGAAAACTCGAGCGTTTGACCCACAGTCTTTGAGCAGACACAGTCTAGCAGTGAAGCTTTAAGCTGAACAAAGACATTATACCATGTTGTGCCATGCATTGATTCATATTGCACAACACAGCCCTATACATCGGAAAAATGACCTGTCTTTTATGAAAGTAAATATGTTGTGACTTGCTACAGATATAATCTCATGTGTTCACTCCGAGATAAAGTAGCATCTATATAGATCCATAGAAATTCTCCACAGTAAAGGCCCCCTATTGTTTTGTTTCATAAAAGAGCTTATTGTGAAGCAGAAAAATAGGGAAATGTAGAGTTTTCATTTGCAGCAACGACTCGAAACAGGAAAATAAAACAGATATCTTTAAGTACAAACATGGACGCAGGAGAGACACTTAATTCTAAACTACAGAGATTCGCTTAGAAATAGAATAGGATCACTCTGTGTCTTGGGTTGTGTGTACACACAGGATTTAGTGTCGCAGCAAATGCTTGTTTGAGGGGCAATATCACCTGTCATTGTAGTTTTGTTTCTTCACTCCACTCCACTCTTAAGACCCCAGCATGTCAGGTATGTTGTCATCAGTGTGGACTTCAATGACGTTAAATTCAGGTGGCTATGCGGGTCTCTAGTGATAGATTGAATCGATCAGGGCAGGCCTCAACAAAAAAAACAAAAAAAAAAAAAAAAGTAGTGCTACCTGCAAAATATGCTCTGTCATATTGGGGCCTTAGCTGTCATATCCATTTTACATTGTATAAATTAGCCTAGCAGCTAGCGGACTTTTCCTCTACTCATATGAAGCCAGGGACAACAGCAACATTTAACAAAGGTAACGTTACATAATTAGACTCTATTACAGCTCACAAGGTTCACTGACAAAACAACTGTCTGACACTGAACATGTTACAAACAAATATAACAAAGTCTATTGCATTTTACATTGTATAAATTAGCCAGGATAGCTAGGATAAATCACACACAGGACATAAAATGCTTTTTGTGGAGGGTTTATTGTCTTCACAATTTATTGTTTCTTATCTGTGAAATTAAAGTAAATAAAAGCTTTGTTTCCACTGAGGGAAAT
>JAPZEB010000016.1:13239252-13250122 GCA_029783705.1 Chaetodon striatus
GGTGTACTTACTCCATAGGCCCGATGATGTGGAAGCAGCACCGATCATCCGGGTAATTTCATAGAAGTTTATTTGGCTCCACTGAGCAACTTTAATAGGAATGAAGGTTGCCTCCCTCAATGCTTTATCTGGGTCTCTTGATACATCCATGATCCATACACCTGTGTTTTTCCGACTATGACATTAAACAATCTGCCGTGAAAAAGGTCTATTGTAAAGGACATGAACCACTTAAGCTCAATCCTGATACACCCCCTGTTTCTACCACTTAACCCTTACCCTGCTGTTTTGTGCTTTCACATCATGGGATAGGGTGTCCGAATTGTTGGGATAGAGGGGTAGGGTTTGGGCTATATGGCTGTCCAGACTGAGGTTTTTCAGAGTCACACTCCGAACCGAGTGTAAAGAGAAATCATTGGCAAGATGAGGCTGCAACAACAAAAAAGAAAATGATAGTAGGTGGTTTCCTCATGAATAAAGATTTTTTTAAAAACAACAAAAACCATTACAGTATTTTAGTTTAATGTCATTTCAATTTAGTATGGTCCTTTACAAAAACATAACAAAAAATTGCTAGTGGTATGCCGGTGTCTTGGTATCTAACTAGCTACCTAACGAACTTTACAATGTCATCCCTGATTTGTGCATGACAGTCCCGCAATTTGAGATGTTTCCATATTGCGTTCCCCGCCTTTGATTGCATATAATGCCCAAAATTTAACTAAAGTCCAGCGGTGAAGTGAAGTGAAGTTACCGGTCCTCTAATATCAGTGCAGACGGGAAGGATAGGAACAAAGTCATGCTAACGTTAGCCTACAAAGCAGCACTAGTGACCCAGTCACAAAGCAGCATTTTTATTTGATCATTTGTTTGATTGATTGATAGTTTTAAACTTATTTCCATCAGATAAATGTTATTGCAGTCTTATCTGTTAACATAAAGGCCATTGACGATAACTGATGATGTGTCAGGGTCTTGAGATATCAACCACTCCGAGGGCCAAAGAGCACTATGGTAACAAGGGCTCAGGGTGAAAATAAGAAATAAGATTGAGATCACCTTGAAGTGATACTTTACTTTTTAAAACAGGGCTTACGTTTGGCCTCTGATGCACAACAGGTTGTTTAATTTAATTTCTCTTTCTGAAGGGAGATGACCCAAGGAGACCTTTTTTTCCTCCACAGTGTAAAACATCAATGGCTAAAATCGACTCAGTCAGTTATCAAAGAATTTACCACACAAAGATTACTATTGAAAACGGATCTGTATTTGGGATTCTTTCTTATGTGTCGGATTTTTATTTTGCCCTAAAATGAGATGGCTTTGTAATTTGGCAGGAAGTCGAACATGAAAAAAGCTTTTCTGCCACAGTCAACTGTCCTGACCATAATACCAAACTACAAGGAGTCTGTAGAGTTTCAAAGAAATACACACGACACTGTGAAATATTTCTTAAATTTGTCCTTGTATTTAATATTGTATTTGACATCAGGTTTTTAAAACTTCCCTTTTACTACAAGTTTAAAGTTTACTTTTGAGCTAACAGAAATTTGTCCGTGTTCAATTCAACCACTGATATATGTTCACTATTAAACAAGAACCCTTTGTCATTTCTTTACCATTGAACATAGTTTAGCATGTCATCAAACCCCCAAAAGCTGAATCTAGATAATGGCTGATGTGAAAACCAAATGGAAAGCATTCGCCACGTGTGCTGTTAAATAAATGTCAGACTTTCAGTCATGATTGACACTAAATCAATAGTTTCAAACTCAAAGTCTAACTTTTTGTTATTTTAATGGATGTCCATTTGTTACTTTTTGTTTAAAGGGATAGTTAAGATTTTCTGAAGTAAGGCTGTATGGGGTACTTATTCAGACAGAATATCATATACAGTAGTTGTTGGTCAGCATGCCCCCAGTTTGTCTGGGGGCTGGAGCCAGACATGGAAGCGAAGCAATCTACTGCTGTGAATGGGCTCAGCAACAAAACGTATTTCAGCCACCTAAAAAAGTCCCAGCTAAGAAATCAATATCAGTTCAAGTGTGAGCTTTATTTAGAATATTTTAAAGGTTTTGCCTAAATTTCAGACAGTGACTTCCAATGGGAAAATGAAGCTGTAACATCGCTCTCTTCAAGGCCAGACTCCATTGAGAAAAACAGTGATTTAATATTGCTCAACAAATGAGTTGCTGGTCCACTACTGCCTTTAACAGTTATTTTGTTTGTGTTATTGTGTGAATTCGGCATTTAAAAGGGTCCGTTTGGGTGCACCAAAGTCCCACAATAACACCAACTGACTAACTGATTGCAGCAGCAGCTCCCGTGTGCAGCAAGCTAAAATTACTGTTTTTGTCAATGGAGTTTGGTGCCTTTGACAAAAGCATAGATGGGGAACTGAAGGCATTAACGGCTTTCACATCGGAACAGGCTGTCTGAAGAACAGACAACAGGGCTGAAAATACTCTCAAAATAGCGTACGCTTTAACTGATAATTATTTTTTTAGATGGGGCTTCTTTAAGGTGGCTAAAATATGTTTTATTGCTGACCCCCATCCACAGCAGTGCATTGCTTAGCTTCCGTTTTAGACTCCAGCCTGCTTCTCCAAACGGAGAGCACACCAACTGCCATCTACTGTATGTAACACACTAACTACGAGTAAGTAACCCATACAACTCCACTTAAAAAAACCTGATCTGCCCCTTAAACACAGTGGTTCCCAACTGGTCCAGCCACGGGGTCCAGATTTGACCTTAGTCTCTCGTTCAAGATCAACGAAATTGGATATATTTAGCATCATATTTATGTTTGGTCATGTCGTTGAGCTAGTTTGCGGACTCTGTGAAGTAGATGTCCGTTAGTCAGTCACTCTACAGCAGGAAATGGCTCTTCAAAATAAAAGCTCTGTGCTGGAAATTCACCATACTCTAAAATAAAGTGTCGTTTTTACAAACTTGACATGTTAGTTAGTAACTTGTGGTCCATTCAGAAGGGACCTCTGACCCACCCGTTGGGAACCACGGCCTTTTAAGCAAAATTATAAACTCTTTATTTTGCTTTAGTTCTTCTCTTCTGTCTCGCTGTGTGACTTGTTCCCATCCACTCACTAAGGGAGCGCTGCAGCTGTTGCAGTGGCTGATTTATGTGTGCAAAATAAATGCTAACAAATTATTTTTTGTTTCAGCCACAATGAGCTAGCAAAGCAATTTTTGGGGTGAGCAGATACGGAACTCCAGAAATGCTAACGAAACATTTCAGCAAACAGGTTGCCACCATATGTTATTGTTGTGAACCACAGCACAGAGTTCCCTCTTGGTGAGGCGAATTATGTAATTATTCTGGGCTGTAATGACTCCAGCAGCAACAGTTGCATTCATAACTCGGTGCCAAGGGACGGCACAGCATCTGGACTTCCTTATTTGTACCTCGGTCAGCTCCTCCTTCGAATGCCGGTCAGCTATTTCGGTAGCCTTCAAAGCAAATTTTTATTAATTAGAAGCTAATCCACCATGTGCCTTGAAAAACACAATATAACTCTGCGAGGCGGCTCGTCCTAATACACTCAATGCAGTCACACACATACACACAGCACATTGGGTATCCTGCTCACACAGGAGTGTGCTCAGTGGAACACTTTGAACCAGTACAGCATCATTAGCGTGCTAGGTTGCCAGAGGCTATGGGAAAGGGCTACCGCACACAGCTCAGGCAGCTCACAGTGTCTTCTGCAAAGCCCATGAGGTTCATTACAGAGACACAAGCTCCAGTAGCCGGCACATTGTGAACCAGAGGAAAGTTATCATGGCAATGATTCAACTGCCTGTATCTTTCGCTCAAAAGGGATTTCCTTGCCTTGGCTTGCCTTCCTTAGGCTCATTTAACAAATGGCAGGGGAGAATCTCAAGGCACTTTGTCATTATCATAAAGGGAAAGTTACCATTGGAAAAAAGCAAATTCGACACCCTAAACAGTAAATTGGTGTGTACCCTGAAGCAGAATGTGTTTGTACGCAAATGTACACAGAGAAACTGACACAGGGGCGAATATTAACGCACGTAACTACAAACACCTTCGCTCCAGAGCACGCCCAGACCGTTTGTTCCAAGCATCCACCACGCAGTTTGGGGTCCTCGTCTATTAACGCTGAAGGCTGGCTCCGACACGCAGGTAAAATTACAGCGGAATATCATTATCTGAAGGCATTTGCTGACCTTGACGACGCATGAAGTGCAGCTTCTCTCGTCTCCTCCTCCTCCGAACGGGGGAGAACAGAGCGGTGAGAACAAACACGTTGCCTAATCCATGCTGAAGTCAGCGCTCTCGAGAGATGAAATGCAAAAGCAAAGTTTCACCCCCACCCCCACCCCCCAAAATCTGTTCTCCCTCTCTATTTCCTTTCCTATTTTCTCCCCCTCTCTCGCCGCCCTCCCATCTCAAGAACGGTGTCACTTTCACTACTCTCATGGAAAAGTGCTGTCAGCGCTTGTCTCAAAGTGCTGAGAAATTTCAGAAAGTCTCTCAAAGTAACCCTACACTTGTCAACCCTAAGTGGTACATATCCGGTACATAGCAGCCTCAGAAAGTCTAAAAACTACCACTAATGGGGCTTCTGCAGAATAATTTGCAGTGTCCGATGTCCAAAAACTCAAAACTGCAAAATGAGACTTAGTGCAGCTTCATAGCTGCAAATAGAATTCAGAAGTTAAATCTGGCGATGCACACTTTTTATGTATTTCAGCTTTGCAGCGGCTCGCTGATCAGTGTGTTACATCAAAATACATTGTTTGTTCTGTTTTCCCAATCACTGGTAGCACTGATTTTGAGACAAATGTCTTTGAAAGTAAAACTGGAATTGGAGTTTCCCTCATTTTATTTGTGTAATGAAATAGAAAATGTGATACAACAGAGCTATCAATTTACTTCCATTTTCAAAAGTGAAGAAAAACATTTGTTTCCTTGTTGTTTAACAAGCCTATACAGTATCAGTCAAGTGATTTGAGCTCTTTGTGCCCAACCTGACGCTGTTGAGTTTATATTTTACTCTGAAAGTGGATGTTAGTTAGCCTAGCTTACTAGCTCCCACTTAAAAAGTTAAAGGTAGTTACCGTAGTTTGTTAACATTGTTAATGATACAATAGCTATTGTCTATATTTCCATTGTCAAAGGTGGATAAAACCATTTTTACATTTTTTAACAAGCCCACGTAGCGTTAGCTAGCAACCATGAGTTGTGCCCAGCCAAACACTGTGGAGTTTATATTTCACTCTTAAAGTAGATGCTGGTTAGCCTAGCTTCCTAGCTCCAATTTAGAAAAGTTGAAGGTATTTTACAAAGCTTGCTAACGTTGAAGAAGATACAGTGACTATTGTCATATATTTCCATTTTCAAAAGTGGACAAAACCATTTTTTCCCCCATGTTTTTCAATTAGCCCACCTTAGCCGTCAGTCAAGTGATTTTAAGCTTTCTTTAAAACATTCAACAATAAGGAGTACCTTTTGTACCCACCTTATCACTGTGGAGTTTATATTTCACTCTGAAAGTGGATGCTAGCTTTCTAGCTCCCACTCAGAAAGTTGAAGGTAATTAGCGTAGCTTGCTAACATTGATAATGATATGAAAGCTATTGTACATATTTCCATTTTCAAAAGTGGATAAAACCATTTTTCCATTTGTTCAACACGCCTACACAGCATTAGCTATCAACCATGAGTAATTTAAGCTTTCTTTAAAACACTCAACAATTAGGAATACCTTTTGTACCCAACTAAACGCTGTGGGGTTCATATTTTACTCTGAAGGTGGATGCTAGTTAGCCTAGCTTGCTAGCTCCCATTCAGAAGGTAGAAGGTAGTATAGTTTCTAAACACTGCTATGATGCGAGAGCTATTCTCTCCATAGTATATTTCCATTTTCATATGAGGTTGAAACCGCTTTTTCTAACAAGCTAACAGAGCATTAGCTATTAATCAAAACACTCGATAATTGTTCGTACCCTACCTAGCTAGTTAACCAAGCTTGCTAGCCTCCACTGGGAAAGTTGAAGATAATTAGCCTCTCTAGGCTTCCTAACATTGCTAATTCTTGAGAGATGTTGCTTTTTGTTCACAGTATTTCAACACCTGTAGGGTCAATGGCAGCTCCTGCACACTCAGTGTTGTCTCCATCCCACATTGTATAACATATATAACATATAACACATGTAACAAAACTCACAGTGGCAGGTACTTCACCAAGGGCTCATTTGCAACACCAGATATCTCTCTCTCCATTTGTTTTCCTAAGTCGTATTTAATTTCTGTGCGTGTGTTGGCAAGCCAGAGAATATTAGTCAGACTAATGTTGGCTGTTTTAATAAGAGATCTCAAACTTTTTACTTTACAAAAATCATGTTTTTTTTTTTTAATTGTGCACTCAAAGAATATCACATCAAACTGGTGGTTTATTTATTTTGTGCAGGTCTTTTATCTGTTTTTGCAAATGAACTCTTGGGTCACATATAGAAGGTAAATGGACTGCATTCATACAGCATGGTGCTTTTCAGGTCTTCGAGACCATTCAAAGGGACGGACACTTACGCATTCATACATTGGTGACCGAGGTTACCATACAAAGTGTCACCTGCTCTTCAGATAGGCGTTCACACGCACTCACCACGGTTCAGTATCTTGACACTTTGATATGCAGACAGGAATCTAACCATCAACCTTCTGACCGGCGGACGGGGGCTCTACTTTCTTAGTGACAGAGTTCTCAAATCATTTCATACTCTACCTGCTCCAGCCAGGATTTGTATGTGGGTAGTTAATTGGTTTGAAAATGGGCGCTATATGGGATTGTCCATGGGTTCCATATTGACCCATATTGCTTTACTCAAGCTGGCCCCACATGGTTACGCTAAGGCTGCCAGGGTACCAAGTGGGTATGGGTCCAAAATGAGCATCTTATCTGGGGCCCACTTGGGTAAACCCACCCATGGGGGGCAGTGAGCATGGGGCTAATATGTAACCCATGAACAATCCCATATATGGCCCATTCTTCAGCCCGTTTACTACTCATATGGGTCCTACATGCAAATGTTGGCTGGGTGGTGTACTGCCTGTGTGGCTATTGTAATTGAAGTATCACTGCAGAGAAAGACATCAAATAATGACAGTGTCATCCAGATAAATAGACTACAAAAGGAAAATCAGACACTGAGGATACACTGACGTCTTTACAAAATGGATTTAATCTCAATATGACTTAAACAATCAGAGTCAAGGGGACACTGTCGCTCCAATGTAAAAAAAAAAAAAATAAATGTAGAAAAACTGAGAAAAAGGGTATCAAATACAAGTATGTAAATCTAAAGTACTAAATTCAATAATATAGAAATAATAATGTGCATTATGCTACACTGTTAACACTAGCACTTAAGATAGTAGGAATGAAATATACATCTTCACTGTGCTGAGTCTGTAAGTGTGTAAACATATACATATGTGCATTGTGCTACATTAACACTGTTTGAACTAGTGTTACATTCAGAAATATAAAATATGAATTGTGCTTTTGTATTGGAGTTAATGTGTTGCCATTACTAGCTGTATTTCTGTCATCACTGAAGGTGCACTGCATTTAAATTATTATTATTATTCACCTGCAAGTACAATATTAAGTTATATATCGCCATTTTATTTTGTGGCTTTTTATTAAGATTTATGAGTTACAAACTCTTATTTATCTGTGGGCACTTGAACGCCACACTGACAAGCCCCGTGTCTAAGCAACAGTCTGCTGTCAGACGGACTCGTGGTAGGCTGACTTGTACTGACTTGTACTTAATATAACTTTATTTTTGACGGGTAAAAAGGCACTTTATTTGTCATACATGTGAACATATGCTCAGGCAACAACTGCTGGTGTTGTTTGTGATGTACGAGGAGTGAATTGCCATGTAACTGTTCTGTAACTTTGCTAGCTTAAGGTTAGCATGTGGCTAATCCTAGCAGCGTGACTGTTCAACGGATAGTGAGTCTCCTGAATTTAGTTTCAGTTTATTTTTTCCTGTGTTCATTACCAGATTTACGCCAATAAAGCGGCATCGGAGTCTGACAGTGACCGTCCTTGTCATCTGTAAAACTACACAACGCATGTGATAGTACTAAACGGCTACACTATAATGATTACTACAGTATATATAAGAGAAGAATAAGAACAAACGTAGGAAGTATGTACAATTTTGTGCATTATGTCTATACATAATCGGTAATATTTGGATTATAAATGCAGATAGGTGAGGTAAGTTCAGTGCCAATCTTACTGTCTGACACTCTGGGGGGGGCACTCTAGATGGGATACATGGGATACATACATTTAGCTTTTTAGATTACAAAAATTCCCGTCTAGTTTGTTGTTGCAGTCCTCACTTCAGGAAAAGATCGACTGCGTGTCACAGAGGTCACCTGAAAACAGCCCGCCTGAAAAATGCACGCGTCCCCCCCCGCCTTTGGAAGACTTCCTGTACACGCCAGCAACTGTCACACCCTAATGAGTGAAAGATGACTGGCTGAACTCCTGCTTTTATAAATCTGCTCCTTTTTGGCTGTGTTTCCATCTCCTAATTAATTCCCATCTCTAAATGAAATTAAATGGGTTTTAGCACTCCTACACCATCTATATACTTTTCATTACCCCACAGTCTTCCGTAATCATTAATTAGTTTGAGTGTTTTATGTATTTACTGTGATTTTTGATGAAATGCCAGTGAGCAAATAAGTAGGGATAAAGGGGGAGGAGGAGGACGGGAGGAAGGGGAGGAAGGGGGGAGGGGAGAAAAAGTGTTTATGTGTCAATTATGTGGTAGCATGGTATCTTGGGCGAAAGATGCCAAGCTTGTATATTATTTATCGAAGCTAACAGACGTAGTTCTAATGCAGCGAGGAGATGAGTAATCACGGCCCTGGGCATCTACAGTACAGTAGATTCCAGACGTGCCGGGGTGCCATTCATGCCACAGTAAATTTTCTTCTCTCTTTTGATATTAATCATTGCTTGCATTACTAAAGCAGATTTCCCTCTTTCTTTTTTCCTTCCTCCCGTCCCACCACTATCAGCTCTGCCTCTCACTTTCTCTCCTTTTTTCTTCTCCCAGTCTGTCTGAATTTTTTATGCTTCGCTCCCTTTCTCTGGCACCTCAAATATGTAGACAGACAGTCACAAGCCTGTCAAAACCAAATGTTACAACAGAGAGAGGATAAATGAAGTGAAAGAACATCAAACTCCCTGCTTTATTTTTTTTTTCTTTTATTCGAATCTGCTACTATTTTCATCTTAGCAGAAATACTAATTAAAAAACGAGATGGAAAGGTCAGTGTCGCAGTACCTCAGGCAAATGTCAGGGTAAACAGCAGCAAGCCGCGCTCTCACATGCTCTCCTTTTTTCTTCCTTACAGCGCACACTCGTGCAACGATTTTTGCCTGCTAACCTGTTCCCACTCTCCTAAATGACCCGCCGCCCACTCTCTGGTTCATGTATACACATCTCTACACACTCTCTATCCCCGCTGCAATTTTCTCATGTGATAGTGTGTTCCACTCCCTGAGCACCTTTCCCTACGATGGCCCACTGAATCATGTGACAGAGCCTCTTGAGCTTCTGTAATACCACTTCTTTAGCTCCCAGCCACGGCAGAAAGGGGGAGATGACTCTTTAAAGACCCTCCAGCTCCGGGGAGAGGAAGGTCTGAATGGCACATACCCCACGGACAGCCACTTCTATTTGCCGTTGGTTCCCCGTCTCCGCCGTTTCCCCAGACATCCGCCTGCCTTCCACGCTCTGATATTTCACCATCGCCAGACGCCACATTAGAGGAGGCACCGCCGCTCGCCCTGCTAGCAACACATGCCCTCGTCTCGGGGAGATGCAAGCGGAAGGAAGGGGAAGGAGGGGAGGGAGGGAAGATGAGAGAGGAGTCAAATGATCCATAACATATTATTCTGTCATTTGAAAATAGCGTTATAAGGCGAGCCGCCTCACCAGCACCTAATGCTCTGCCTTCCCTTAGGCCCTTAGGTGGCATTTTCTGCACATTGTGTTCTCCGATGATTCATTACGTTAGTCCCAAAATAAACTATTAATTAATGTTTTTTTTATACTTGATAAGAACGCTGAGCAAAAGCTTGTTAATCTATGATTGTATTAAATAAATTTGTACTTTTGATTCACACCAGGAAGTCGTTTTAAGCGCCCCTCCTGCAGCAGCTTGGTGTCTTACTCAAGGACACTTTGTCACGGATGGACACTCACTTTGTGCCGATCGATCGTGTGACCTTTTGGTTGAGGGAAAAAGCTCTCTCGCTACCTGCCACCCGACAACTGCCTTGTACTTTTTTTTTTTTTCCCCACACATCCATAAACGGCTGAGGAGGTGAACTCAAATGACATCTAATACCTTTAACATGATCCTATTACTCCGCCGTATGACGCTCCACAAAATGTGTGCGAACTGTAGTTTCAGTGATCCCATTTGCACCAAGAATATGGTGAAATCTTTAATCCTCTTAACGGCATCCTCTTCATGTGGCAGCGGCGCCTGGCCCGATCTTTCAGCCAATCAATGCGTGTTTTCCCGCCCATCCCTACAAAATAAAAGCTTTGAGTGCATAAATCTTCCAATTGACTACACACACACGAGATAAAGTTCAAAGCGAAAACTTGAGCGCCCTGGCGGATTCCTTTGTGGTTCCTCTCCTGCTCTCGAGTAGATCTTTCCATCTCAACAGGCTGTATCCAGTCATTTGTATGCGGCGGTTGGGTTTTTGCTATCCGACACTGATCGATGGAAATGGTAAGAGCGCGAGTGAGCCAGGATTTCTTGTCACTCTGC
>JAPZEB010000016.1:13296181-13307247 GCA_029783705.1 Chaetodon striatus
AGAGCCGGATTGGCGAGTTGATCCGAGGTGCCCGATTTTCCGCTTCGTAGGGTAGTTATATTGGCAGAACGGTTTTGATCTAAAAAGAGCGAGGCGGCTTTCCACCTCGGGAGGGTCTGTTGATGACTTGTGGGAGGGGCTGTTGATGACGCCGCACGTGCGACCCACTGGCGTAGACTTCAAACCAGGAACAGCTGATAGCAGGAATGAGTATCTAGCAGCACTAAGGAGATGCAAAGCAGAAGATGAAAAACTGGGGAGATAAAGAATTGCGCGGCACTATAGTTTAATGGCAACTGGCCACATCGAGGGGAAACGCTACGGGACAAGGACGAAAGTTAAGGCAGCAAAAGTCTGACTGGGGCCGGTGGATGGGTCCAACAAACACTTGAGAGAGAGTTGTTAATGTCCTGTAAGATTCTAAAGCCGAACCCTGTTCTTTTCTTTTTTCCTCAACCTAACCACATGTTTTTGTTGTTGAAGGAAAAAAAAAGAGTCAATTACCTGTGTTTTACCGACGTAGTGCATTTATTTTGAAAGAGACTTTATGTAAACGTTAAATTTCCTGTGAAGACAGAAGTGTATCTTGAAGGACAACATGGTTTCCCAGAACGTCAACAACCAACGCACCCAGGGTACCTTGCCTGTGATATGTGGACGTGGAAAGTCCATGACCAAACGTTGATATGTGACAAGGTCGGAGTGGGAATGTGTTGTTTGAGGACATTGGGACTTTATTATCATTGACAGTGTTTAGTTTTTTTTTCTTATCAGGTATTACTCATCCCAAATATCTAGGAGAAATAAAACATGCATACCAAACAAGTTCTGGTCTCAGGAGGATGAACATAAAAATAAACATGTGAGCAACAAAACAGAAACCAAATATAACCTGAAATTTGAAGAGCAAAACTAATCAAAGTGACACCAAATTACAGAAAATTTGCTGCTTTTATGCGGTGCAGTGATGCGTGTGCTTCCTGGCTTTTAATTCAGTTTAAAACTCAGTCATTTCCATAAAAAAAGTCCCTTAAAAACTAAGAAAACCCAAACTAAAACTGAAATCAATTATCTCAAGGTAATTTAGCATAAAAAAAAGTTTTAAAAAGTCACTTTCTAGACAATAACCGACCGCATCCCTGTGTTTCATTGTCTTTGTCCTCTCCACACAAGTTAACTTCATCTCATCATGACACTTGGCTCGCTGTAGCAGCCGGTCCATATGTGCTGTTTCACCACAGAGCTCTGACATCTCCTGTCATAAGGTTTGTCACCATAAACCCCATCATGCTACTGTCCCCGCCTGATGCCATGCCAAACAAAAGCGTCAATTCACAGCCAAAATGGGTTTGTGCTCACACTATGCATGTCCTTTCTGCCATTTTCACCTTCTCCGGTCTCGTTTTTTTCCCCTCTCTCGCTCCTTCTGTTTGTCCTTCTGCCCGTCTCTCTTCCTTCTTTCTAGTTCTCCTCCGTATTAATCACGATTTCCGTTCCTCGCTGTTTTCTCAGCTTTTTAAAAACTTGATTTTCATGCATCGCGGATACTCCCAGGATAATATGATTGACCACGGTGAACATTTGAAACACTGCAATGGGTGATAAAGTCAATGCAATCCATTCTACTCTAATCAGAATTCATTACATTACATTAGACAGAGGCACCGTTCAGCCATCCATTTGTCATTTTCTGAGAAATGGCGACAATAGGCGGGAAAAAAAGCAGAAAAAAATCAGTATTCACACCAAATTAGTTTAGCTACACTGAATAGCGGCTATTTCCATCAAGGGTATTGTAATGAAGAAATGGTTATGAGGCGGCAATGATTCAGAGGTGTTTCAAGAATGGTTGGAATAAGAGGAAAGAGCAAAAAATAAAAAAAATACACACACTCATACACACAAACACGAGTGAGACAGATGTGGGCTGCCACGCGCGGCTTCCAACTGTTCATAATGAAGGGCATTCACCGTTCTGTTCCGGCTCTCCCACTGTCAACACAATTCTTTCACACCGGGCCTCCTTCCCTCCCCCTTGTGCCCTCCCGTGTATCTGTCCCTCTTTTCTCTCTCCCCTCCACGCTCCTTTCTCGATCCAGTTCGGGGCAAAGGAGGACGGGGAGTGTGCGGAAGAGACGGAGGGAGAGATAAAAAGTGAGTCGAGGGGAGCAGATCTGCAGGACAGCTTGGAGACCAGCGTGGGGCCGCGCTTGTCACTTCTCCTTCCACCCGTCCCGTCGACTGGCGGGGGTTTATGTGCACGAGAGCGCTTACTGTACCTGGGCATCTGCGGAGCTCCACTGGGTGGGTGAAGGGAGGGTGGGGGAACACCACAGGCCTCAGCACCTCTTTAGCAGCCAGGCAATCTGCTCCGTGAGCCCCGGTCTGCCTGTTGGACTGCTGAGGACACACACACACACACACACACATACACACAACGCGCTCGCCCACCCACTGAGGAGCATGGTCAGAGCTGAGGCAAGATGGTAGATGAGGCACAACAAACACATGCGCTGATGCAGCCTATACTCACTGATGTACTTGTACACCAGTGATTCCCAGCAGGGGGTGTGTGGGAAGATTGTGGAGTCGCTCAACTTATTAAAAAAACAGAAGTGATAAAAACATCCACATATTTGTGTTTAAGAGGAAAATTAACGTTGAGTTGGGATAACAAATTGGAGTGATGCTAATCTTTAGTAAGTACCCTCCTGCAGGCCTCAGACACTCCCCTAAGGCTGTGTTTTACCAAAAATACTGTATGAGAACCACATAACAACGAACAGAGTAGTTGGAAAGGTTGTGTAAAAGTGATAGATAAATATTTGAAATAATTAGCCAAACGTGATGGTTAAACAGGTAATATAAAACTAATCAATAAAAGGTCAAACTGTCAGTTAAAAGTCATTGATAAGCAACCAAAATAGTTACCTTAAACTAATGGGTTAATATTTAGCTAAAAGTAAAACTAATGGATAAACTGCTGAAGTAGTCAACACCAAAAGTCAACATTTGAAATATCTGAAAATAACAGTTGAAAAAGCTGTTGGAATAGTCACAAAAGTACTACTGGATAAAGTCATAAAAGTAAAAATAGTTTAGGTTGCTAAAAGTAGGCTGACGGAAAAACTGTCTAAATAGTTAGCTAACATTAATAAATGAACAGTTGAAAAAGTTGATAATAAACTGTTGATTTATTTATTTTAAGTACTAACGTATAAACAGTTGATATGAAATAGCTAGCTTAAAGCAATGAATAAACAATTAGAGTAGCTAAAAACAGGCTACTATGGATAAACTCTTAAAGTAGTGGCTAGAAGTAATGGGTCCTTCTAGTTGCGTAAAAGTTACAAATAAACAATTTTAAGTTAAAAATAACAGTTGAACTAGCTAAAAGTAGGCTAACGGATAAATTATTGAAGCAGTTAGCTAAAAGTAATGGATGAACTGTTGAAGTAAAGAGTTGAAATAGCTAAAAATAAACTGTTGATATAGTTAACTATAACATTAATAGATAAATAGTTGATGTGAAATAGCTAGCTTAAAGTAAAAAAAAAAGATGTAAATAGCCTAAAGTCAGCTAATGGATAAACTGTTGAAGCAGTAGATAAACTATTGAAGTGAGGAGTTGAAATAGCTAAAAAAAATAAACTGTTGATAAAGTTAACTAAAGTACCAACGTATTACAGTAAATAGCTAGCTAGAAGTAAGATATGTTGAAGTAGCTAAAACTGGGCTAACAGATAAACTGTTGAAGTAGTTGGCTAAACAGTTGAAATAGCTAAAAATAAACCACTGATATACTTAAAGCACTAAGAGATGCACAATTAATATGAAATAGCTTGTTAAAATGAAAAACAGTTGAAATAACTTGAAGTAGGCTAACGGATAAACTGTTAGCTAACCAGATGAAATTGCTAATGTACTAATGGATAAACAGTTGATACGAAATGGCTATCTAAAAGTAACAAAATGTTGAAATAGCAAAAGTGGGCTAACAGATAAACTGTTGTAGTCGTTAGCTAACCAGGTGAAATAGCTACATTTAACTGGTGATATAATAAACTAAAGTACTACTAGATAAACAGTTTATAAAAGTAAAAGTTGGCTAAACGATAAACTGTTGAAGCAGTTAGCGAAGCAGTTGAAGCAGCTAAAAATGAACTGTTGATATAGTTAACTACTACGGGATAAACAGTTGATATGAAATTCTGTAGCTAGCTAAGGTCACAGTCGGAGGAAACCAAACTTGACCAGTCCAACCTTAAACACATTTTATGAAAAATGCAATAGTTTCTACTTTTCATGTAGTGTGACTTAAATTCCACTTAAAACGAACATCAGACAGAAAAGGTTGAGTACCACGCGACAGATAAATCAAACACGTCTATCATAAATAAACGTCCTGCAAATGATCAGTTCAGTGCTGGAACAACATGGATGGCGTTCTCCGTGGCAGCAGCTGCTCAGGCCACAGCACTCTGTATGAGAGTCAGACACAAAACAGCCCAAAATGTGTAGCTAACTAGCAGTTGACATCCTCCTATTCCTTGAGGTCACTTCCTCCCACGCCTCCAGAATGCATTCTCCAGATAGGCGCGAGGGCCCCCAGCTCCATCCCTCCACCCCACCTCCACTTCCCGTTCCTCAGTGGAAGTGCTCAGGGCGTCTGGAGTAAGGAGCGAACAGCTGTTTGAATTAAATCTGCAAGAGTGAGTCTAGACGGGGCCAGGTTTATTGAAGCGATGTCGACTGTCAGATTGATGGAAGACAAGGGGGAGATGGCTCGGCTTGTTACAGGCAAAGCCAAACTGGATTCTCTGGCTGTAAGCTGCTGTAAATCTTGTCTGTTTGATGGGGAGATTAGTTGTAATTCTGAGGACATAAATACAGTGTTAGCTTGGAAGTTAAGCTGGCCGGAAAACATTAACATAAGGATATAGAGAGTTAGCCCAAACACATACTGCTGCTATTCGCTTTCCCTGAGCGCATGAAGGTTTTTACTGCTGAATCTGTACGTTGTGTGCATTCAGAAACAAACCAGCCCTGATACCCAGTATCCTCCAGTTGGAAAACACAGCCTACCCTACAAGTATAACTGATTAAAAGTGCAGATAATTTATTTCTATCTCAGCTGCCAGCTGATCAAAAGCAGTCCAATGTCCAGTCCAAAGTCCAAAACTTAATTTGAGCTATCTATTGACAAAAGCACGAGTCAATTAGAGTCTTATGAGCCTATTTGGAGCATCTCCACAGCAGTATAACGCTATCAAATGTCATTTGTAGCATTCATCTCAATGAACTGACAGAAAGACACTTTGTAATGACACTTATCACTGGAAAAGAAGCAAGGTATCAAATTAATCATAAATTAAAGCATTAAAGGAACACTTCACCCACAGGATGATCTTTTGTTTATACATTTCCCAAAACTTGTTTTTATCGCATGCTTACATGGTGAACGAAGAATCCAAAAACCAAATCAAATTTGGTTTACAACAGCAAAACTATCTAAAAACATCCATTTACAAACTCTCACACAAGTTGTACAGCATAATAATCCAAGTCTCTTTTTTCCAGTCGTATGCTCAGCACCTCCCAAACATATATTTTTCTAAGCCCCTGCCATTTAAAACACTTTTCCATGAGCACTCTAACACATGGAGTAAGTAACGTACCTGGGCATGCACGTGCATATGGACTCGTCCAGATGCACGTGCATGCCTAAGTGCACTGCACGAGTTCTGTGAGAGTTGGTTATTAAATATAAACCTTTATCTAATTTGGTAAGTCTCGTTGAAATGGAGATTTAATTTTCAAGAGAGATCTGAGTACATAAATAACGACATAAAGCGACCAATTTAAAAAAGTACTATACATATGTGAGCCACTCTCCCAGTTACGGGGTCATTGCCCCCAGTGCTCCTACCACCACAGCGACCACGTCAACTTTGATATATACACATAATGAGTCAGTTAAAACAAGACAAAACAGTCACAGTGAACACACTCCCCGCCAGAGTGTTATTTTTAAATTGCTAGCATTTTTGATCATATTCACAAATCCTTTAAACCTGGATTAAGATATAACAATGCTCTGCAATTATTCACCTGTGAAATATTCTTCCCACTCGTGAATTTATATTTAACATGTTGCGCATATTGTATATATTGTATATATTCCTTATTCTTATTCCTACTTATGTATATATTGTGTTGTACATCATAGCATTGTGCTAACTTTACATGTGCATTTTAAACATTGTATTTTAGCATAAGGGACATATTTCTAATTTTTCATACACTTTACATACTCAACACATTATACATATTTTAAACTTTAAATATTTTACATACAAGTGTCAACTTTGTATCATATTTATTTTTATATTTTTACATACTTCGTACTTCTAGGCTCTCGTTATTCTTTCATTTCTTTAATTCTCTATGCTGTACATTAAAGCATTCTGCACATATTTTTATATTTGTAACTTAATGTATGAGTTTTATACATTGTATTTTAGCATAAGGCACATATTTCTATATTTTTTACATACTTTACACACTCAGCACATTATATGTATTTCACACATTAAATAGTTAACATACAAGTGTTACTATTGTATATTATACATATTTTATTTTTATATTTTCATATACTTTATACTTACATACTGAGGCCTACTTCTTACTTATACTTATTTATACTTCTTTCATATACTCAGAGTGACTGTAACGAGCCCCAGTTTCCCCCTAGTGATCAATAAAGTATTTCTGATTCTGATCTGAAGAGACCTTAAATAAAGTAAATTGTGAAATTATTTCATAACTTTAAATATTGATGATAAATTGTAAGAATTGAAATGTTTCTCTATTAGCACCAGCCACAAACGAAATGCTGGTAAATATGCAGCTGGGTGCTTGATTTGTTTCACTCATGGCCAAAAAAACAATTGCAATCTATTGATTGGCTGATAAATTTTGGAATCCATCAGCCACAGTGGCCGGTGGACAAAAAAGTTAATTTCCAACCCTGCTCTCAGTTGATTAGTTATAAATTAATTGCATCATTTAAATAATTAAAATCAATGTGATCCTGTAAATCTAATTACAGTTTGTCCTTGATTTTCAGCCATTTAGGTCTGACAAAATATAACAAATGCATGTGCATCGTGCCATAAACAGAACTGTGATACGGATTTAGAGATATTAATTCAATTTTACCTAGTTGGTAAATTAATTAGAAACAATTTTGGGGACATTTTTATTAAATTAAAGTGTAAAAAAAAACACAGCTCAGTTAGGCTGAAGGTGTGAGACGGGATAAACTCATAGAACCTGGGTATTTTGCCACAGTTGCTCAAACACAGTCAGTCAATTTCATGCAGTCTATAAGTACCACTGAACACTTTGCCAGAAACATTTAGACGTTTAGTCCTCTAATGACTCCCTCATAAGTTTGTGAAATCAACCACGTAGACATGAGCACATTATTTTGCACCCAACCCATAGTTTGATCTCACTTTTGCCGCATTATACAGCGAGTCTTTGTGTGTGTGCGGCGCCTTATTACAGCTCACACTCCCACTGAATTTGTGTGTCAGCATCTGCAGCAGTGTGTACAGTGCGTATGCGCGCATGAGTGTGTATGCGCAAGAGGTGTGGACACCGATCGTGTCTCACCAACTCTTTTGAAAGTGACTCTGACAGTTTGGATAACAGTGTTACCCTGCTTCCTCACTGCCCACACACAGAAAGACACACAGACACACCACCGCAGTCACATTGCCTTCAGATGGCGGGCTCCTCCGACGCCAAGTGTTAGGGGCCAGCTTATAATTAACTTGCCTGCCAAGTGGTATTATATATCATCAAGGGCTCGACATTGGCCCAGAGGAAGTCCAAAAAAGTGCTATTGTTCCCTGCCTAATAAGGTCAGCGCAGTGGCACGGCAAATTACAGTTATTTCTGCCATTTAGACAACAAATGTCGTTAGACGTCAACTCCTGCTTCTCACGTGGAACTTTCTGGGCCCGGAGGAGGAGGCAACCAGGCCCCATGTGCCGAGCAGAGTCAGCAAGAGGAGAGTGCATGTGTCACGGCAAAAATGCTGTTCAATTATGATTTTCTCAAGGAAGAGACAGAAATACATGAAGATAAGAGAGGGAGGAAGGAGTACCACTGACTTTCAAGCCAAATGATGGCAATTAATGTTGTTGTTTATCAGCTTGAGGCAGATTTTTCCTCTTCTTCAATTAACTCAGTGTGAGCACACTCATGTGGTTTGATGAGTGCCTTATCCATCTAAGTGGACACACTTACACAGGCACTGCACCGTCTCTGTCTCCCCCTGCTTCTGTCTCACCCTCCCTGTAGTGCATGTGGCTCAAATCCACGCTGTACACTGCACTCAGTATGATAAATCTTTATAATATGCTGTTTTGGCAGTTGGTATGCAAAGACTAAATGTCGTTTACAGTTTTGTACAAACAGGAAGTGATACGCAACGTGTACAATCAAGCTGTGACTCTGGAAAGCTGATGCTAATGTAGAACTGTATACACTGTGTAACATGTATGGAGAAACTGTGCATAATTTTGGCCATTTTCCAATGTAATAACACGACTGACTAACATTCCTGTTAGTATGAGTGGATTACTGCGCTTGTGACGCAGCGCAGAGTTGCAAGAAAGCAAACGTAAGGAAAAAATGGCTCTCACACTTGCATCAAATGTATTTATTGATAAAGTCTGGTCACCAGGCCCATGGATGGATTACTAACAGGCCTTATGGGCATAGGCCAAGGGGTCCAAAGGAGCCGGGGGCCCCTCCTGGCCTTCACCTTAACACATATTGACCAAGATGAGACTCAAAGAGACACAAAAAAACACATAGAGATGCAAGGGAACTGTCAAGAGACACAACACAAACTACTAAAGGGGTAAAACAACCAGAAAGAGACACAAAACATCTGTGGCTTAGTGGATGGAGCAGGTGCCCCATGTATGAAAGCTGTTGCCGCAGCGGCCCGGGTTTGACTCCAGCCCGCGGCCCTTTGATGCGTGTCATTTCCTCTCTCTCTCCCCCTTCCATTCCTCACAGCCCTGTCAATTAAAGGCAAACGCCCAAAAATGACCTCAAAGAGATACAAAATTACTCCAGAGAGACAGAAATTAACACTAAAGAGATACAAAACAAACAGGAAAGAGATACAAAATGACCTCAGACACACAAAATGAAAACAAAGAGACACAAAAAAATCACAAAGTGATATGAAATGACCTTAGAGACACAAAACAATCCAGAAATGTTGAATGTGCGTTGTCCTTATTAATGAACTTACACAATCATATCACGGCAGCTGTTACATGTAACAGACATAGTTTGGATACTGTAACTATCTCTGTTGCTGGCTCGCAGGCAAGACAACTCTGTCTCTGTAGTCTTGTCTTTTATAGATTTTTATAGCTTCCATGCTTACTATAACACTCGACTCTGGTGGGACTCGAACCCACAACCTTTGAATCACTTCTTTTGAGATTTACTAGAAGTCCAATGCGCTATCCATTGCGCCACAGAGCCAGATGATGGGTCAGAGATTCAGGTCTTGTTTTCCAAGTCATTCCTTGGTTGTTTTTGTTTTTTACTTTCCTTTTTAGCAGACCTTCAGGTAATTTTCTGTACTTTGTATGAATTTATTGCTTGTCATTCTTCTCAAATTCTTTATTTTTGAAAGAATTCAAACTAATTGCTCAGCTTTCAAAGGGCTAATCATTGTTTTCATGACACACTTTACACATCAAACTCTGTCCAAACGGACAGAGAAACTAAAACAAAAGCCAAGTTACACAAACTCAGACCCAGATGGAGATTATTGTATTCCTATGAAATAATCTGTGTCATATATCACTGCCTCCTCACACACTGCATGTTTTAACAGACACAAACAAACAGTTCCATTTTGACAAAACTCTAGAAAATAAGATTTACATTTCTCTGTGTTCGTTGAACTGTAGGACACAGCCTGGGAGGCGACGCAGAGGGCTGAAACCCAGGAGGCCTCTCTCTGTCAGTGATGTCATATAAACATGAACCCCAATAGAGGCAGGAAGAATGTAAACACACACACACACACGTAGATAGCATATAGCTGTGTGTTCAGTTGTTATATTTCAGAGGTCTCTGCGGCCTGCAAACCTACAGTTAGGCCTCATTAAGGCACAATATGACTAATAATTCTAATTATTTCTGAGGTCTGGTCTCTAATTACTGTCATCAATCTCTGTTTTCTCTGTTGTACGTTTTCTCGTGTGTCTTTGAGCTCAAACACAACACAGAGGAGGCAGTGAGCGTGACGCCACCTGCTGCTGTCTGTATTTATATCCACTGCCCTGCTGAACTTTTATTAACCTGTCAGTAATTAAGTAAAGTGATTAACATTTAGTCGGAAAGTGTCTCAAACAATTCTGGAGGAACGAGGTTTGTTTCTGCCACTCTGACTTCTCAGTTATTAAACTGAATTATTTCAGTTTGTACAAAACAGCTTTAAATGATTCAACAATTCTTCTGTTATGAACGTACAACAACAGACACTGTGTGCTGGTACAGAGTCCATAGACCTGAACCCACAACCTTTGAATTACCTATTGTTCAGTAGAAGTCCACTGCTCTATCTGTTGTGCCACATAGAAGAAGAAGAAGAAGAAGAAGAAGAAGAAGAAGAAGAAGAGATGTTAGAGTGACAGGGCCTGAGCAGTTCAACATATCCTCATACAAAGCAAAGTTACATAGGTTAGGTTTAGGAAAGTAAAGGTACGTCGGTCAGTTGGTGGAGACTCAGCCATCCAGGTCATGGTAATCTTAAGTGCTATATCATTGGCAACTGGACTTGCTTGAGTTTCTTGAAGACGTCAGTTCAGTTCGGACTGGTGCGGAGTCGTGAGCTTTAAACTCTGTGTGGGTGTGAACCTTGCAGAGCTGTTGAAGTCTCATGTGAGCTCTTAGTTTCAGAGTCGTTAAGGTCACAATGTGAGTCATTGCCCCCCCCGGCCATCTTGTGTGTCGTT
>JAPZEB010000016.1:13326277-13340753 GCA_029783705.1 Chaetodon striatus
ATTCTTTCTCACACCTTCAACTCAAACCACCAAAATATATCATTTCATCATTACATTCATATCGTAAACATGCGGGCAACTAGTCGACTGATGGTCCTAAATGATGACTATTGGTCGACTAGGACAATTCTTAGTTGGGTGCAGCCCTAGACTCAAGTCTCGAGTCCACACCTTTGCCGATCCTGAAAAAATAGTACAGCACAATTACCTCTTGCACTGTTACTGTGTTTGCTGTGGGAACTACAGATGTAAATTAGCATTCTTGCTAACTCCAGCACGTTTACATCTTTCATTTCTATGCCGATGTTCATTAACGTGCTCTGTCCCGATCAAATAAACCCTGAAATAAAACACAACAATTGGTCCTTTTCATTTAAAAAAAAATAACTCTGCCCCTCACAGTCTGTCTCATTATCGCAGTAATATGACACGACTGTGAATAAGTGTTGAGCACATTATTCTAAGCTATTTTCCAGCATGTCTGTTCAATTTGTTACCATTTATTTAATTTCCCCAAGTTTTAGACACAAACATTAAGGTAATAACCAAAGCCTAAACCCCCTGCAGGTTTAGCCAGCAGTGAAGACGCTGATTATGAATCATGGTTGCTCAGAGCATCAAAACACCGTCCTGTCTTCCTGGAATATTTCCTTTCAGATTTATTACCGTAGTTTCTCCTCTTCTGATGTGTCTTGATTGACAGCTGAGAACGCGGTTATGAGGAGTAACTGACAAAAAAAAAATAATCAAAGGCTTTTGCGCTCACTGTGATGGATTACCTAAACTAAACTTGATTAACTTTCTGGAAGTTTCATGTTTGTACAGTGTGTGTTTTTTTTTTCCTTCCCTGAAACTAAATAGCTTGAAAACAGAGTTGTCTAAACTGCAGGGGGAAATAAACACACACCCACAGGCGGTAATGCAGAGGACAGTCTAGACAAGCTGCGAAAACCCATAATCATGTTGGCAAGGTGCTTAAGATGCAGTAAATGGGGGGGCAGTGTCTTTAAAGCGGAGTGAAAATTCGGCGAGCATATCAGTATTGAACACTCGCGCCCTCTCGAACAAGCTAAGTGCATTTTATTGGCAAAGTTTGCTTTAAAGATGAAATCATTCCACCGCGATCCTGCGTGTGCAAGCACTTCACCATCCAGCTGGTCAGAGTGATGCGTCCAACAACACACATACATCATGCGTACGGGCCGCGGCACAGATGGATATTGATGACGGTGCAATACCAATTGGTGTAATTAATGCCCAGGTTATATTGGAAGGACATGGACAGCGATGTGGGCCATTTATCACCAGTGGGCTTGCTTATTCTCGCCCCATTGAGCCATTGGAGTAGGCTGGCTGAGCAGAATCTTAATTGCAGGCTCAACCCTACACCCACCCCCCCCCACGCCTCAAGACAGAGGGGGGACAAGACGGGAAAGTCAAACAGTCAGCCAAGCCTCTCCTCCTCCTCCTCCTCCTCGTCTCTCCCCTCAGCCGTCATCGCCTCGCCTCTGCACAGCGTGCGGCGAGGCAGAGGAGGAGAAGTACATGTGTGACGGCGAGGGGAAGCACACACGCGCCCGCACATCGGGCTGCTGGATATGTGAGTGAAAAACGGGCGGGGGTCCGTCACACGCGCGGCAGGACTCGGAGTAGATTACAGAGCTCCTGAGGAAATGTTTCTTCGCCCCTCAGACTGACAGTGGAAGAGGATTGACCACAGCCGAGTCCCAAAACAAACATTTGCACTCCTCCTGCAACACACGACATTATGTAAAGAGACGGACAAAATCACATTCTGCCAAATGGAAAATCGACAGGGAGCTCGGGCCTGTATTTACCCCGATTGGTGTGAATGTCAGAGTCATTGTGGAAGATGTGCCATTTAAAATGTGTTTCAGCAGGAGAGAGCTGCGCTGCTTTGAATGCACGGCGTCCAACATCACCTGCCTGTTCCTCACAACATCTTAGAGGAAAATCCCCAGCAGGTTTTCAGTTCATGTTTCTTCTTCTTAAGTTTTTTTTAACGGCGAGGTAAAGGTGAGGGGGCACAGGGATCGTCAGAGGAGTGCCTGAAGGTGTTTTCATATTAGGTACAATTGATTTGTACCATATCTGATTAAGATTTCCCCCCCCACCTCCACTTGCCCGCCCATGGGTGGATTATGAGACATGGGCTCCTGGGTACAGATATGCAGAAGGCCCCACCACCTCTGCTACGTGACTCTGTGCTGGTTCTGTCTCTCCTTTGTAGACATACTGCAGCTTTTTCTGGTTTTGTGTCTTTTTATGTGTCTTCGTAGTCATTTTATGTCTCATTTTGTGTCTCTTTGTAACCGTTTTGTGTCGCTTTGAGGTAACTGTTTCTTTTTTGGTTGTTTTGTGTCTCTTTCTGTCTCTTTGTAGTCATTTTGTGTCTCTTTGTAGTCATTTCGTGTCCTTTTTGGTTGGTTTGTGTCTCTTTTTGTCCCTTTGGAGTCATTTTATGTCTCACTTTAGTCATTTTGTGTCTCTTTGTAGTGGTTTTGTGTCTCTTTTTGTAGTCATTTTGTGTCTTTTTTGGTTGTCTTGTGTCTCTTTGGAGTTGTTTTGTCTCTTTTTTGGTTGCTTTGTGTCTCTTTGGAGTTGTTTTGTGTCTTTTTTGGTTGTTTTGTGTCTCTTTGTAATGGTTTTGTGTCTCTTTTTGTAGTCATTTTGTATCTTTTTTGGTTGTCTTGTGTCTCTTTGTAGTTATTTTGTGTCTCTGTTTCATCATTTTGTGTCTTTGTACTAATTTTGTATCTCTTTGTTGTCATTTTATGTCTTTTTTTGTCATTTTGTGTCTCTTTTTTTGGGTCATTTCCTGCCTCATAGTCATTTTTGTACCATAAAATCATTTTGTGTCCCTTTGTAGTCATTTTGTCTTTTTTTTTGTCATTTTGTGTCTGGTTATAGTCGTTTTGTGTCTCTTTGCAGTTACTCTGTGTCTCTTTGTAGCCATTTTGTATCTTTTTTGGTGTGTCTTTGAAGTCATATTGTGTTGCCATAGGTCACTGTGTATCTTTTTGGTCATTTTGTGCCTGTTTGTGGTCTTTTTGTCTCTTTTATGGTTGCTTTGTGTCTTATTTTAGTCATTTTGTGTCTCTTTGTAGTTGTTTTTCCGTGCTTTGAGGTAACTGTGTCTTTTTTGTGGTTTTATGTCCCTTTGCACCTCTTTGTAGTCTGAGTTGAGTCTTTGTAGTCATTTTGAGTCTCTTCCTGATCGGTACTTTTTAATGTGAGTGATATTTTAGTCCCTTTATGGCACCTATTCAGGGCGGGAATATTGTGCTGTTATTCGGCCTTGCCGTTCTTTATAAGGTACAGTCACAGAATGGGGTCACAGAGTTGTCTCGCCTTTAAACCAGCAGCAGAGGTAACAGCTACACCAGATTGACGTTTGTGTAAAAAGGGACAGCTGGCAGGACGGGACAATGGACGGTTATGCGTGTAGCCCACCGCTGGGAGATTTAAAAAGCAACCAGAAGCAGTTAGCAGTTAGCAGCTAGCCCCTGGGCCTGAGTCCTGTAGGGCCGTTCAGTGATCCATCTAGGCCCCTGGTGCTCAGCCTTCCCACTGTTGTGCCACAGTGTAGAACAAGGCTCATAGATGGACACTGCTGCCCTGGGGACCATCATCAGCGAGGACCGGTGGATTAGTGGGGTAGAGCTCTAGTCCTGGCTAAAGGAGGAGTCACTGCTGTCTGGCGTGGATCTCTCCACCTCCCGCCAGAGCTCTGGCTGCAGATCGAAGGCGGCAACGAAGCCAGATCGGCATAAAACAGCAACTCACTTCTGTGTTTTGGCACAGTTGGTTCTCACACCTGATGCCTGTGGATCGCCTCGCCGTACGCGGATGCAGCACACAGTGATCGCACTTATCAAACGAACTGGACTTTGGGGTCAAGCCCCGATTCCTGATGTAAAAGCCCCATAATTGAAAACATGAATGTCAAAGAGGAAGCAAGGCAGAGCGTGGCGGCGCGGAAGAGGAGCGCGCACTCTGGGAATACCAACGAGCGCTCATTAACGTTACTGTGTTTCAGTGTGGAAGGGGGAAAGAGGGGAAAGGACCAGGGGGTAGAAGGCGGGACGGATGCGTGCACAAATGGCTGCGATACATTTCTAGAAAGTACTTCCTCTGTGCATCGATGTGTGTATCTTTGCAGCCGTGTGAGGATTTTGGCCGAATGCAGTTTGAGCCAGAAGGACCTGCACTTCTCCTCCACCCCCCCACCACCCCCCCTTTCCCTCCCTCCTCCTCCTCCTCTCTTCATTGTTTTTGCACATCGTCACATCTCTCTGTGTCATTTTATCATTAGTCCACATCTCCAGTGACTAACTGTCTGCTTGGCCAGCGCTGGGTGAAAAATGCAAATATTTCGACTGCACTCCATTATGAGATGCATCGCAAACAAGACACCAGCCCCCCCCCCTCTCCACCTCGCCCCCCCCCTCTCTCCAAACCACTTGTGTCAATACAGGGGAGGGGAGAGATATAATGTGATATGATAGACTGCCGACCTTTCTCTGTGATCAGAGGTGTCAATGGGATGACAAATAAACTGTTAAGTCAGGCGAGAACGCTGACTGTGAGCAATACAGAAGCCCCAGAGTTTCCACTCTTCCCTCAATCACTCTTAAACATACTGAGAGAAGTAGTGGGGATACAGGAACATAAGACGGAGTGGGGGAGAAGGCTTTGGGTTTTTTCTTGGGATGACAACTTCATAAATGTCTGATCAGCAGTTTGGGGTTTCCTGCAGACTCGCGGACATCGAAAACATCAATAAAAAGAGAGAAATTGTACTTATTTCTTTGCTGTATCTGCACTTCCTGTTTCATTAATAAATCACATTTGTACGAGGTCCACATTTGGGAAATGAGCTTAGTTGTTTCACGAGAGGACATCCAGAACATTAGAGAGATTTTTTTTATTATTTTTTTTTTTTATTAATTGTTGCCTTATAATTCGAAGAGTTAGTGCCATATTTTTATTCTACTTATATTTTACTTCCTGTGCCCTCAGTTCAGATTTGAACTTTGCTCCAAAGGTTCTCTGTGCTTTGTCTCCTAGTTGTGCCTCACATTGCTGCTTTTAATGACGTTAATTGCCACAGTCTTGGAACATGATGAGACATAAGGTTACTGATTTTGAACGTGCTACAATGCTGCATCGGTTAAAATAGAAAGAATCTTCGTTAAAATTGAATAGTTCTCAATAAGTTATTGGTGATAGGACCGAGTCTGGATCGGGACCCCAGAGATGGAGAGGGGTGCCATGTTAACAAGTGGGACTCGTTTTGCTAACAAGGGGCAAGGCGTACCATTAACTGTTAGCATGGTTAGCTGTTTGTACAGTTAGCTGCTACTGCTGTTAGCTGCTAGCCGCTAGCTTAGCCACCTCCATGTTGAGAGCCGTGTGCAGGTAATCCTGGTCCAGACTCTGAATCATCATACATGTGCTCTGAATGTCACATGCAGCCTCTTTAAATATGACATGGAAGCTAGCAGGCATTTAGCCTAGCTTCATTTAGCATAAAGACTGGAAGCAGGGGGAAACAGCTAGCTTAGCTCTTTCCAAAGGTAAAAAGAAAGTTAAATAAAAGAAAAAAAACACTGAGAAAACTCACAAATTTCCATTTTATATCTTGTTTGTTTGTTTTGTACAAAATTTAACAAGTTGTAGAAGTCACTGGCCCAGCCAAGAAATATTATTGTTCCAGCACATAACTATAACTTGTCATTTTTACAGTTTTGGACTTTGTTGTTCACTTTTTTTTTTTCTAAAAACAGGTTAAAAATTCATAAGAAATAATGGAGATGTTGTGATTAAACAAACAAGAGTCAGGCTATCTGTTTCCCTCTGCTTCCAGTCTTTATGCTAAGCTAAGCTAATTATCTGCGGGTTGTAGCTTTATACCTAATGGAGAGTTATATCTATAGTCTCTTTAAACTCCAACTTTCTATATAAACATGATTATGAAAGGAATCATTTTGCTTGTAGGTGCTTGTATTTTGAACATCATGTTGAAATATGTTGGATTTTTTTATTTAAGGAATTTTATATTTTGTGTAAATTTTAAGATTCTGAAAAAAAAGAAAAAGTAATAGATTAAAAAATCATGAAATGATCGTGAGCTCTGAATGTGGATCGACCATGTGCAGGCCGTTCGTATTCTGACTGACGGCGTTTGAAAGAAAGTTGTGCTTCTCACAGACAGCAGATGGGTAGAGGAGACATCTGCAGTGTGTACAACACATCTCTCTAACTTTCTCCCTCTTTCCCCCCCGCGTCTGTCCCCTCAACCCTCGGGCTAAACACACTCCATTGTATTCCTCACGTCGACTCGCAAGAAAAACTGTCACCAGCGCTCCGGTCCTGTGCCATCATCTGGCTCCTCAGAGGGGGGAGTGGTGGCTCTGTGTGTGTGTGTGTGTGTGTGCCTGCGTGTTGTTTGCATGTGTGTTTGGTGGGTGGGCTGCCATCCCTCCGTCTCTGTTGAACTGATTGGCATGGCAGCAGTGAGAGCAGACACTAATCTCATGTGCCAGGTTGGCGGCATCGCACGGGCTGCTATCACTTCCACGGATAAACAAGTTACTCGTACAGAAGTCATGCTGCCGCAGTTGACTCAATAAATGACACTGAGGGACTGAGAGGTTTATGCACGGGGGAGGCAGCGGGCTGACGGACGATGAGGATGTCCAGAGGGTCACAAGTTCAGCACCAAGTGAAGTGCACGTTTCTGTCTTGAGCAAAAAAAAAAACAGGACAGCATCAGTGTTTCTGCAGCATGAACATTTGAAACCCTGTCTCCTAAAAACTCTCTCCATATACGACGAGACAGTTTCACCAAGTCTGTTTTAGAGGAAACACATTTGCTGCCTGACTTGTGTTGACTGGGATGTTTTTTACCGTCCAAAGCACAAGACTTGGACACTGGAGAGTGAGGTTTACATCCTGCGTCGTTCACTCGGCTAGGTTCAATATTAAGAACGTAAGCACGTCCTTTCTCGTGCTGCATGCTGGCTTTGACCTTTTAGAGGAACAGTTCACCCCTAAAATCAAAAATACATATTGTTCCTCTTCCCTGTAGTGCTGCTTATCATGATTGTTTTGGTGTGAGTTGCTCAGTGTTGGAGATATCAACCTTCTCTCCAGTGTAATGGAACTAGACGGGCAAAATAAGACATTTGAACTCAACAGTAATGTCTCTTTCCAGAGATAATGACCCGATTACTCGAGGTAATCCACAGACCTTGCTGTGAGCAGTTTCATGTAGGAACTATTTTCTTTCTCCTGAACCACAGTATATATCCCTGCTCAGAAGGAAGTGCGGATCTATTCCTAAACCGAGGAAGACGTCATTAATCTTTACATCTCATGCTGTCATGAGCACAAGCCTCTTGTCCATGAGTAGACGCCACAGATGTATATTAATAACTATAGTCAGTCCAATGGAACCGCTGACCAGAGGTCTCATTTATAAAACAGTGCATATAATTCATACTAAAAATGTACGTATGGACAAAGGCCAAAAATGGCATACACCAAAAAATATTTTACTATTTATACATCCAGGTTTCCACCTCACCATCTGTGTCGCCAGTTTCCCATCTCCAAAATGTTCACAGGCCTGGGCCAAAAGTCTTTGTTTATAGATCACAACTTTTACGTGGGAAGTGGCGTATGTTTGTAAATGAGACCCCTGATGCATACGCTAAAAAAGATTCGAGCTTCTGGGTTTACTTCCAAAGTATGCAGCCCACTGAATATGCTGAGGAGTGTTTAGCTTTGGCTAAAATCGGCACAAAAGTGTCGCCCCCCCGTACACTGTCTTGACTTTTTTGTATTGAGTTGTGTAGTGAGATGTTTATATTTGTAATCCTTTATTTATTTTGTATCTTAGATAGTATAAGCTATGTGCTTAACAAGGACATCAGATGCGAATTAGCATCTTGCTAACTCTGAAGCTGAAAACACATTAGCGCCGCCACGGCACGGCGCGTCATCAAGTGCCACCCCTAGCACACTCTGGATGCGTCGCACTGCAGCTCATCAACAGATGACCATGCAAAGTTATTTCTAGTTTTACTGAAAGATCTGTACCTCTTCCACCTCTGCGTTAGCTTAAGATCATGTGGAAGGCCCTGAATTGATTTCTTACCTAAAGAGCCGATCACCGGAGCTATGACTCGCTAGGAAGTATCTTTTTGAACATTGTCTTTGTAATGACTGAATTGCGGGTCGTTTAGCTCAGGATATTTCTTGACTTCAACAACAAGACTCTTCTCATCCATTCTTCATCACACACAGGACAGCACTGAAGTTTATACATGCTTTATACATGCATGGTGAGGAGAGGAGTCGAGCTGCCACAGGAGCAGAGAAAAGGAGCTGCTCTGGGAGCCAGTATGTATAAGCAGAGAGTGAGTGGGGGAAAATTGCATTCAATTACAGGGGCGATGAGGCGTGAAGTGCAGCGGAGCAGTGCGTCCCAGAACGCCAACACACGTTTAACCACCACCAGTATGGGGTTGTCCATTGAAAATAACTAGGGCTTAGTTTTAGATGCGTAGGGTTCGCCTTCGGTGTGTTTTGGCCTTGACGCAAGTGCTTTTAATTGTGCTCTGTCCCTTATTATGTCATGGATATGTTGGAACTTTACGTTCCTTTTCATTTCAGCAATGCTGCGGTTGATGTCTGGCTATGTTTGGGCCCAAAAATGATGAGTTATAGTTCAAAAGAGATCACGATTTGGCTTAAAATATACAGTTTTAGGGGAACAATCGCTGCTGGAAATGCAGCAACATCTCGCTAAAAAACAACCAGCTTGGCGGTTGTCATTCCTGCCTATAGGTGCTACGCTGTCCACCATTTTCTTTACCGTCCAGTAAATAAAGTCAACTCATTTGAGCTCTGTCACTTAGACTTGTTGATATGATACATATGAATTGTACAAATGCAACGAATCTGTAGTTTGCAGAAATGTATAACACCGACATTTCCTCCTGGCGACTGGTCTGATACTGTCGCTATCGTGTGAGAATATTGTAGAAATGAAATAAAACAGCAAACAAAAGAGATCAAACTTGGCTTTAAACCTTCAAAATATAATTGAAAGTAAGCCGGCGTTTCGCAGTATAACCGCTCTATCTGGCAGTAGGCTTGAGCAACACACACACACACACACTGGTTTTTCCCCCTGCATGAGGGAAACACAGCGTGCACTTGTATTGCCTGGTAATATGGCAGTCACACTTCAAATACTAGAAGGAGCCTGGTGATTTTCTGAGTTGCAAAATCGACACATGAATTAAATATTTTCCTCAGCTATTTCCAGTGCTACCACAGCACTTTGGTATTACCAGCCGCAGCTCTTAAAGTCAATGCAGTCTCACTCACCCCAATCATGCATACCACCCTCAGCCCATCCCTCCTCCAGATCCTTTAGAAAGCACTATAAGACGCTTGTTATTCATACAGTACGGCTTTACTGAGTTATATATTCGCTTTTTTTTCGTCTCCAGCTCTGCTATGCTTTACACTCAAACTCAAACATGCAGCAGAGGGGGTTAAAGGTCTTGCTCAAGGGCGCACTGGCAGCGGCTGTCGCTGCAGCAGCAGATCCCCGTGCTATATGTACAGCCATTTGAAATAGATGATGAAACCTGACAGCATAAATCCTGAACATCCCAGCGGTGACACAGGTGGTTTTATCACACATTTTTATCGCACATGCCCCCAACAGCACAGAGATAGAAACATTAAATCAAAACAGAAATTGAAGCCTGCATAGAAGCACCGTGCGATTAATAAAGAGGACGGGAGCGTGGCTGCTGACATTAGGGTGACATTGTGCACATAAACATCTGTTTTGTTTTGTCAAGACAGCCTGCTCCCCGGGGTTCCTGCTGCTAAGCGTCATCAAATCCATGCGGATTTATCGCGTGTGTATATTTGTATGTGTGTGTGTGTTGCATTGCCATACATGCAAGAGTGGATTTGCATGCCCGTCGTGGGTGTTTCTGTGTGTGCGTGTGTTTATGTGCTAATTAAGTGTAGCTGCTGCACAACACACACATATTTTCTCCTTGAGGGAGGAAGGCAGCCGGCAGAGGTTTAAGCGAAGGGTCCAGACACATGGCCTCTCGAGGGATGCACACTGTAGCTCCCATCCCCCACCACACTCTCATCCCATTGGGTGCAGCGAGAGAGAGGCAGGAAGTAAACAAGGTGGCCATGGGAACCACATGGGTCACACTTGGATTGTGTGAGAGTGTGAGGAAGGACAGGGACAGACTGCAGAGTCATATCTGTTATTTCAACCTGTTCCCATTCTTCAGCATCTGAAAGCAAAACACAAGGTACCCTTTAGCATCGTTATGAGACGTATCAGGCTTTCAATGCACCTCAATGTAAACCCATCCATGGCAATATTAGATACTCAGAGCTACTGACATAGTACAACGAGCAGGAAAGTCCATGTTTGGGGCGTTTAGGGTGCTTCTTAAGTTTCCCAAACACATTTAAGATGAAGTCACGCCTACTTCTGCTTGATGACGGCAGGTTGTCAGACATCAGGGCCCAATAATTGGCTGACAGCCTGTTGCTGTGGCACACAGGAAGTCGGGTGATGGCTCAAAGAGGTTTCTACAGCTGGGCACCCTGTGGACAACACAGCTTGAGTTCATCAGGGCTTTGAACACCACCAACACTTGGTCAGTGGACCTACATGTCAAAATGTGATGCATTAGGTGTCCCTCTAGCATCAGTTTTGGATGCTTAGGGATGGTGTGTCAATTTATGCTCACTGAATGCATTGTGTCTTTTCAAAATAAACTTTTGTTTTCACAGGAAATGTGCAGTTTACACCCATTAAATGCGTACAGTCTCTTTTCAAAGTAAAGTGAGAGTGCAGGTAAAACAGTTTTAGCCGATGCTGGGCCAGGTCATTTCTAATAACGGCCCAGTGATGGCAGTGTCAGCAGCAGCCAGAATCAGGCCAGCTGATTTTGCCCAATTCTGGGGCGTCATTTATGTCAGGCAACCGGACCTCACCTTGTGGGTCATTTTGGCTACCTGGGATGTCATGTGACACATCAGATACGCCCAATGACATATGTCTGTAGCGTAGCATGCTGCAAGTTCTAGCACACTACATTGCTTTTAGAATAACTTGATTGAATTTTGTTTGCACACGGGAAATGAACAGCTGGCTCTCGAGTGAAAGTCAAGAGTTTGTTTGACCCATCCACCTCTGTTGCCGCCCACTGTATGTGGACATTCTCTGTCTTTTTACTACAGCAGTTGCTCCAAGCATCAAAAAATGTTGCATCTCACAGCGTCACTAAAGGATGCCTTGGTGTGTTGGTTTGCAACTGATTGCCACTCACAAGGGTCGATATTTGATGAGTTGGGGGTGAGACCAGGTTCACCATTGCCAAAAAACACTGATAAACTCTACTCGCTCTCATTCCTCTCCTTTCAGACAGGATGTTGGGTTTCAAAGCCCCTCTATTGCCTTTGTATCATGTCTTGTTTATATGTGTAAGTCTCCCATGAGTTTATTTTCTTTTACTAAAAGTCGCTGGCTTAATTTAAGTCGCTACAGCTGATTTTCAACCAGCTCTCTTCATCACAGTATGGACAGTCTGTGCAGATAAACAGTGTCTGCCTTCTCCCTGTGCCCCATCTCCACCCTGTCATGACAAAGCTGGCTGAACATTGTCAAAGTTCCCCTTTAACGGGGAGCTGGCAGCACCACGGTGGCATGTGGGGCAGCCAAACAATGTTCTTCTGCGCTCACTGCGATCACAGAGCTGGTTGAAAGTGGGAAGAGTTTCCCTTTAACATTCAATATCACTATTTTTCAAACTAGTGCAGCTGTCATATTTTGCGGAGACGGACCTTCAGTGGCAGTGGCTACTCGAATTAAGCCAGCACAAATACCAAACCGCTGCCCACAAGATCAGCAAACTTTCTGGCTTTGTAGTCTCCAAGTGGCGGGTAGTGAGGCAGAGGGACTGGAGGCTTGGCTAGCTAAGTAGCTAGCAGTAGTGTTTTTCAGTGGCTCTGGCTAGCAGTCGGCTCGTAGCCAATCATTCGGCCTTAATGTCTGGCAGCCTGCTTTCATCATGCAGAAGTGGGCGTGGGTTCATCAAATGTGGGTTGAAAAACTTTGACCCAGGAGAACGCTGATGTCCTTTTAACCCAAACCATAGTCTTTTACCAAAACCTTACCAAATAGTTTTGTTGCCTAAACCTAAAGTAGTTTTATTTTGAAAAGAAACTGCATGCGTGCAATGAGTGGAAACCGATGCGTCCAACAACGATGCCAAAGGGGTACCCAGAGTATCATAGTTTGAAGTGTTGAGCTGGGAGTGAGAACGTGTCACTTTTTCAAAATAAGACCTCTTCATCTGTCCTTAAATCAACCGCCATATCGTCAGGGTGAATTTGAGTTCACAATGCAGAAAATGAGCATTCACAGCATCACATCGCCGACGCACAGAAGTCCTGCAACCCCAATGCATCAATCAAAAACAGCCATGCGAGCTGTGATCGTCACGTACGAGCATCCTTTGATGTAGCACATGCAAATACCGATATTCTCCTCATGCTTTTCTGCTCGCAAACAGCTCCCTAACCTAAATACTTCAACGAGCAAGCCACCCTTCGCATGGAGCCATCATATTTATGCAAATGAGTAAATAAAACATGCATGCGTACATGCTTGACTGATTACATTTTTTCTCCCTCCACAACTTTACAGTGTCTTAGCACAATCAGATATGTGGGATAATTATGCAGAAACATGCATGCAAATTGTGCATACAAGGAAGTCTATCTACCATAAAACATCAAAGACAAAGTGTTGGCCTTGTCAGAATAATGCATGCATAAACAGATATTTTATATACATCACAGGAGTATTTTGTTTGCTGCTATATAACAGGATGCAGTGAGCAAAAATAAGCAGCAAGCACGAGGCCACTCTCTCTGGAGAATTAGCCTGCAGATCTCAGTTTCTTCTCCCCGACCCTCATTGGGTGAATTGTATTAGCCCTCACGGATAGCCGAATCCATTGATCTCAGGCTGTGGCTGAAATTAGCTAATTAATTAGTGCAGGCGGACGAGCAGACAGAGCGCTTGATGCAAAAGTCATCCCCAAAACAAAGTCCCATCCTCAAGTCGCTCTCATGCCTGTGGAGGTTTCAGGTTGAGGCTCAGCTTTGTACCTTATGTAAATATACCACCGGTGAATAATTCATGAGCGAGTGTCATGGGCAGTGTTACTTTGGTATGCAAATGACATATGTAAATAGACAGCAGCGTGTGGGACCAGCGGCTGGTTTAAGAGATCACGGAGGGATCAATAGTTGAATGGTTGAGAGTGAGTGCATTAGTTTATGTATGTACACATGTTCCTGTCAGACGCTGTGGATGTGAGCATGAATTTACTGATGTGGACTGGAGTGGAATAAAAACAAGTTTTTGATGGACACACACAGACAGAATCAAAATGATTCGACCAAATGTGTTATTAAGAATAATTTGGTTCCCAGCTGAGGCCATTATGGAATAATCCCCCCCCCCCCAAAAATGTCCTTTGTTGTTAAACTTTTCTTTTAGTTTGTGTTTTTCAAAGATGAATGACGCACAAACAGAGTCGGCCTTTCACAGTTAAAGCCCCGACAGCCCACCCACACAGGTGTTTTCACTTATGTTGCCTAATTAGACCTCTCGTCAGGACAACGTGGGCGTGTACAAACTGGGTTTGATTGACGTCTCCCTGACTCCCCTGTCGGCACCTGTTAGGGTGGGACTCTGTTATCAATCATATTGGTCCATAGATTTCTGGACGGGAGGCCTAACCAGCCAGGAAAATGGAAAACTTGGTGTGAATGCACAGGGTCAGCCTAATGTGATCACACCGGGCTCTAATAAAACAATTTGCGTGAGTGAATTACATGTGACGTTGCACGATGGACACAATGCTAATGACGCAAAATATGCCAATGAAGCGGCACAAATGAAGCAAGTAGCGTGATTCTGCGTAACACGCTTTTTTTGCAAAAGTTGGAAAATCTGAAACTGAAAGAAGAGCGGATGGGTCGAACAAACAAACACCGACTTTGACCCGACAGAGCGAGCGGTGTTTACGTCCACGTTTGTGTCCCTTAAGATTATAAAAAGCCAAACCCTGTCCAACTTTCACCCTTGAGAGCGGCGTTTGTGTCCTGTAAGATGGTCAGGCCAAAACCCAACCTAAACAGAACCACATACGTTTGTTGTTGAAGGACAAAAAACATCAAGTCAGAGAGTTGTACTGACATAGTGCTTTTACTTTGAAAGAGACTGTATGGAAACAGTAAATTTCCTGTGAAAACCTAAGTGTATTTTGAAAGAAGACAATGCATGTAACAGGCAGAACTTGACACGGTGTCCCAGAAC
>JAPZEB010000016.1:13373156-13387601 GCA_029783705.1 Chaetodon striatus
CACCCTAGGAGTGAGACCAGGCTCCGATGTGGGAGCATGTATTGTAGTAATAGTATAGTTGGACCCATCCATGTCCCCTTACACCTACCCTAAGTGGACTTTAGCGCTCTTATACTATGTCTGTGCTCCAAACGTCTAATAATGACCTGGATGGGTGTACAAAGGAGTTGGTTGAAAGCAACACGCGTCTCATACAGACGCTAAAGGGTGTCCAACACGGTCAAAATGGCATATTTAGACGTCCTGTGAGTGAGACCAGGCTGCTATATGAGACCATATGTTATATGGGCACACACCTGAAGAAAAAGCGCTGCCTTTAACCCTTTTGTTCGTCGTCGTAACCATCTTCCCCGTCTGCCACTCTATTATATAGACATTGGGGTTTGACACAGCTTCACAGTGTTATGACCAGGGTAACCAAACAAGCGATCAGACAGGTTTTTAGAGAATTTTCCCTTCAGAGCATCTACTGGGAAGGTTAAAAACAAACTGCATCAAATGGCTCTGCACAGTGCGGCCCCTGATGAAAGTGCTAAAAGGATGTGCCAGTCAGCAAATAGGTTCTCCGGCACTTCTTTAATGTATCCTTGAGTCTGACCAGGGGGCCTCTGCTGTGTAAAAAAACCTCCCACGGTGTTCGAGTGTTCAAAAATGGAAGCAAAGGCTTTCTGTGACAGCACGGAGGCCTCATCCTACATGGCAGACATCTGGTGAGGGAGTCTTGATCACCTCAATTTGCATACTAGTCATATGCACAAAAAAAACATGTCCAGATATACATGCGTGATGCCAAGATGTCATCAAATATTGGGCTTGTTCCCGCTAGGAGTGGCTTGGGAGCTTGGCGAGAATCGTGATCTTTGATTTCTAGAGTGCCTTAAACACTATCCAGCCACTCTTGCTCAGGCAGAAGCTCAGAGCGATACAGCCTGATAACGCCAAGGTGTCCTGGATTATAGACTATCTCGCAGATAGGCCACAGTTTGTTCCCTCCCGGAGCAGTATATTGGATTTGCTGCTGCAGAGAGGCACTGTGCTGTCACCTTCCTTATTCACTCTCTATCTTTGACTTGAGACTCAAACTGTGGGTCACACCACCTCCACATTTCCTCTGACGATTCCTACATCATGGGATGCATCCATGGGTGGGTTATGAGACAGTCGGAGCCATGGGCACAGACATGCAAAAGGCCCCACCACCTCATCTACATAGGAGCAAGACACACAGAAATTTAAGACTTGTTTAGCCTCTTTTGGTGTTCGTTTTTGTCTCTTTGTAGTCATTTTGTGTCTCTTAGAGGACATTTTGTGTTATGTTACACTTCACACATTTTGTGTCTTTCTGTGATTGTTTTGTGTCTCCTTGAAGTCATTTTGTGCCTTTTTTGGTCATTTTGTGTCTCTTTTAGGACATTTTGTTCTCTTTGTGGTAATTGGTCTTTTTTTTGAGATTTTGTGTCCTGCTGTACTCATTTTGTGTCTCTTTACAACCATTTTTTATTTATTTTTGGTAATTTTGTGTCTCTTTGTGGAAATGTTTGTGTCTTTATGATTATTTTGTGTTTCTTGGTATTAATTTTTTGTCTCTTTGTGGTCATTTTATGTAGTACTTGGTCATTTTGTGTTTCTTTGAGGACATAAGTGTCTCTTTGTGGTAATGTTGTGTCATGTTTGGTTGTTTTGTGTCTCTTTGAAGTCATTTTGTGTCTTTTTGGAGTCATTTGGTGTCTCTTTGTGGATATTTTTTGTCTCTTTGTGGTAATTGTATGTATTATTTGGTCATTTTGTGTCTTTTTGTGGTTGTTTTGTGTGTCTTTATGGTCATTTTGTGTCTTTATGGTCATTTTGTGTTTCTTTGTATTCATTTTCTGTCACTTAGAGGACATTTTGTGTCTTTTTGAGGCCATTTTGTGTCCTTTTGTAATAATGTTGTGTCTTTATGATAGTTTTGTATGTCTTTGTAGTCATTTTGTATCTTTTTGAGGTCATTTGGTGTCTTTTTGTGGTTGTTTTATGTCTTTTTGTGATTATTTTGTGTCTCTTTGAGGTCATCTTTTGTCTTGTCTTTTTTGTGTGTCTTTGAGATCATTTTGTGCTTTTTGTTTGTTTTGTTTTGTGTTTATGTTTAGTGTCTCAGTCATTTTTGTTTCTTTGAGGTCTTTTTCAGTCTTTTTACGTCTCTTAGTATTTTTAAAAAATCTTTTTAAGACATGTTGTGTCTCTTTGTGGTTGGTTTGCCCCTTTTTATGTTTTTTTGTGTCTCTGCAGTTCTTTTGAATCTCTTTGTGGTCATTGTGAGTCTCTTGCTCGTCAGTATGTGTAATTTGAGTACCATTTTTGCAGGTGGCCAGGAGGGCCCTTGACACTTTAGGCCTGTGCCTGTTAGGCCAATTCAGTAATCCATCCATGGATGCATCCATAAGAGAGAGGAGGAGCTGTACTCGAGTCTATAGGGAGCTCTGTGTTTCGGGGTTGACAGCTTTCTAAAGAATAAATAATAATTCCATGTACTTTGAACACAGTAATGCATGTACATATTTTTCTCTGCCTCCCTCATGTGTTTGTATGCATGCATGTGTCAGCGCAAGGACATGCAAGCTGTGTGTGCACTACCCACGTCCTCTCCCCATCCCTAAGAGGTTTTGCATGTTGGGTCAAATTATGCAGCGTGAAGAAGCAAGAAGCCCATCTGAACATTTTCACCACCCTCTCCTCCCTTGCCTTGCTTCACCAGCTCGGGGAGGGTGTCAGCGACAGCGGCACACCACATCTTAAACATTCATCAGTGCATGGTTCTGTTTCCAGCAAACAGACGCCACAGGGAGACAACGAGGCTCTTTTCAGTCATCACTCAAAAGTCGCATCCTGTCCTCGAAGCTCTAAATCTAGATTTGAATGCGAGTGGACACTTGAAAGCAAGTTGCGCATTAACATTCGCATGTATCACACGGATGAACAAGAAAGGGAGATGATTGGAAGTGAAACCGGCCCCGGATTCAAGTCACTAACCATGCCCCTTTTTTCAACCCGCAACACACACCCTTCTTAACAGGCCAGTTTAGCAATATAGAACTACAGCGCCATGGCTGGAGCCATACACAGTGTATTATTTAAAGCACCAGGGGCCCAATTTGTCACTCTGGCGGGCTCATCACAGGCGAACATCCTTTATGAAATGCACTTTTCACGCTGCCTGTCGGAGGGATCAAAGCAGCAGCAGCCTTGCCCGTTTCTCCCTCTTCAGTTTCCCTGCTCCGATTCCCACCGACAAAATGAGTCAATTTAAACCAAATGGATCCCCTATCAAAATAACGAGAGTGAGCGAGGGAGACAGACAGGGAGGAAGAGATTCATATCGTGGCTGGGTGAGGTTTGGACAGGTGGGCAGCAACTAGGGAATATGGACACTCAGCCTCTCTTATGTTGACTGAAAATGGTTGGATAAAGAACATAAATGCCATCACTGTATTAGAGTTGAAGTCAGTTTTCGGCTAAATGGAGTAGACCATCAGACCGAGTTGTAAAAATTCACTGTGTGGTGGAAATAGTTCAGTTTCTCAGCAGCCTCTGTGACTCATACATATGTAGTCAACGAGGCCCCGTTATTAAGCCTTTGGCAGATATATAAGTAACCTTTGTGGACTGTATCTGGTATAATCTAGACATTTTGTATATAGTTTCAGCTTGGACATAACATGGAGTCACTCAGTTTTGGCAAAGCCCACCTTAAAGGTTCTGCATTTGACATTTAGAGCTTGTGGGTGCATGCGTACGTCCCACTGGCTAGCTCACCGCCGCTGCTTTGCATTGCGCTCATACTGGTGGTTACTGCTGATACTCATATGGCCTTGTCACTAAATTGTAGTTCCCTTCTGGTTAACACCGTTAGCTCTGTCAGCACTGTTGTCAATGATTAGCGCTGTTTATGGGGTTAGCACCGTTGACTCAGCATGTTGAGAACTGTGTGCAATGCTCTGACTTTAGCCCTTTTAATGGTGAATATAAGTTTAATAGGATGCTTTAGTTACATGCAGTGTATCTACTTTATTTTCCCCATAGCACACACTGACAGCATTCAAGCTAGCAGCGACTAAAGTTAGCATGTCTTAGGTTAATCTCAGTCTTAATAGAAGCTGATCAGCAGCTAGCAAAAGCGGGTGCAACGAGAGTACCGTTTGATGTTTGCTAAATGTTAGCAAAAGTCCCCTAGCAACATCACATTTGCGACCTTAACCTTAGCTGTTAGCTGATATGGCTAGTATAGCTTATCTAGCTAACATTAGCTGGATGTAAGAAGCAACCATGGATGTACAAAAAAACACGTAGTGGACACTATGGGAACCTACAACATACAAAGGAAAGTTTGTATCCTCCCCTTTACGATATGTCAGTGTATCGATCACACTATGATTAATCAAGCTAACAGCAACTAGAGTTAGCATGTATCAGGTTCATCTCAGCCTTATAGAAGCTGATGAACAGCTAGCAAAACTGGGTGCGACGAGAGTACCATTCGATGTTCGCTAAATGTTAGCAAAAGTCAGCTTGCAACATCACATTTGCTAATGTTGCATCATCAACAAACCTTGGCTGTTAGCTTTTGTGGCTAGCAAAGCTTATGTGGCAACGACAACATACAACTAAAAAATGTATTTCCACCCTTTTTCGGAAAATTCGTAAGGAATTAAAACTAAAGTTCACGATATCTCAGTGTACTGAGCACACATTCAAGCTAGCAAAGTTAGCATGTCTCAGGTTCATCTCATAAACAACTAGCAAAAAAAAGGGTGCAATGAAAGCCCCATTCAGTGTTAGCTAATTGTTAGCAAATATCTTCTTCCGACTTCACATTTGCTATGTTTCATCAACAACAAACGTAGCTGTTAGCTTATGTGGCTACATTAGCTGGACATTGGAAGCAACCATGGATGTATTGGAGGCTATGACAGTAGCTTAGTGGCATATGAAGCCAAAAAAGTTTGACTTTTCGGGTATGATTACCCCAATCTTCCACATTATTGAACAATAGATCAAGCGCTAACATGAATGGGGATAAAATAATATAATCATGTGGCTCTTCTAGACTTTCAAAGTGTTATCAGACCAAATGGATCAAATCCTGAATGTATCCACTGATTCACAGACATCTCATTCACAATATCAGTCTATGGGAAAAAGTCTTTTTGGGCCCAGTGGCGTCACATAAGGGACGAGGAAGTTGTTATGCCACTTTTAGCCAATATATCAAATTGGCTCCGAAGTCCAGTGCTGCTCCTGGGGGCTTTAGAGCAACTCTAGCACATACTCAGAGCCCGTTAAGACTTCCTTTTTCAAAAGCTTTGATTTTCAGCATCCAAAAATTGTAATGCCACGCTAACCTGGCGTTGATCAGCAGCTACTTGAGAACCCCTGCTGATATTTGGTGCAAATATTACTGATTGCACCTAAAAGAGACACTTGAAGATGGTAAATTAATACTTGAAGAGTTCAAAAGCCCCACGTTCGCCCACATCATTCTGTATATTATTTCTGGCTCATATGATACTCAAATTAATTTGACATTAGATGACACAGAGTTCGTAACATAACTTCACCGTGCCTTTGCTCCTTTGCCTTTGAAGCACTGAAAACATGCTTCATTATTCACCCAGCTTGACAGGCCTACTTTTTCTCCCTTCTACCCCCACCGACTCCCCTCCCCCTTTTTAGCAAAGCTCTCGACCAATTGATTTTTCCTCTCTTTCCTCTGTCTGCCCCCCCCCCTCCCAGTCCTTGATTCTAATGCTTCTGGGTTGTGGGAAATATTTATTCACATTGATCGACGACGGAGCTGATGGGTCTTTCATGAGCGTCAGAACTCAAACTGTTTTTGTCCCACCGATGTCTCCAAATATCAATCACCAGTGGGAGAGATGTGGATCGGACTGCAGATTAGGGCAATAAAGCCCCAAAGGCCAGACTCATTTTCCTACCAGAGAACAGAGAACAGAAAAATATACACCAGACAGCAATAGTCTGACCCGTGATGGAGTGTTTGTGTATTCTGCGACGCGTCCTATATGAGCATTCGGTGCTCAGAGACAGTGTTTTAAGAGATGAATAGAACTTTTCGGCGATTGATTGAAATACCTGAAGCAGATTCAGACATGGACTAGGCTCGGCCTGGAGGTGCGAGGCTGTTTTTGGTGCTGAGCATGACCAGTACTGGGGGCTAGAGGGAGCGCTCAGATGGTAACTCCTGCATCTGCGTGGTCTCTATTAAAAATGCAGCGCTGACAGGATATTTTCCGCATCAAATTTTCATAGCATCAAGCAGTCTCGACAGCCCCGTCTTAGAAACGCTCACACGTAACAATGATGAAGTTCTTAAAGCCTGTGTGTCTCTCTTTGTCTCTCTGAATGAATGGCTTATGTATGAGGGATGCAGGGTTCACAGACGGTGGTATTTCTCAAGGGCCTTTGCTACTGTATGCGTGCTATCCCCCAGATGCCCACCTTCAACACTGACTCACATGCGTGGATGCACACCAACATCACTGTTTACTCGCTCTCCTGTCTGTACTGTACGTACATAAACCCACATAGAGACATGAATTATGTCCCAGTGAGGCTGAAGTATTATCTTCACAATAATGACAGATAAAGGATCTGAAAGCAGCCATGGTATCCAGCGACAAGCTCTCATTAATGCCCAGTGGCATCTACATGGTGACGGGGGTCGCTACAATCAAGGCTGAATATGTCTCACACGTCAATAAAAAAGACCCGATCTAGTGGCTACAAACACAATTGGACATGTCCCAGAATGTTGTTAAGAATTACCCCGTCTGGTTGCTAAAAACAAGACTAAACGTGTCCCAAATGGTCGTTAAAGAATACCCAGTTTGGTCACTACAAGCACAGCTAGACATGTCCTGAACTGTTGTCAAAAAAGATCCAGATTGGTTGCTACAAACTGTCGTCAAAAAAGACATTGCTACAAACACAGTTGGACATGTACCAAACTGTTAAAATATACCTGGTTTGGTCGCTATGAACAAGGCTAAAAATGTCCCAAATTGTTGTAAAAACAATACCTGATTTGGTGCAACAAGCACAGCTGGAAATGTCCCACACTGGTGTAAAAAAGACCTGGTTTGGTTGCTACAAATACAGTTGGACAAGTCCCAAACTGTTGTTAACCTGGTTCAGTCGCTATGAACAAGGCCGAACATGTCCCGAACCGTCATTAAAAAAGAAACACTTCGGTCGCTACAAAACCAGCTGGACATGTCCCAATCTGTTGATAGAAAATACCTGGTTTGGTCACCATAAACAAGGCTAAACATGTCTCAAATTGTAGTTAAAAATACCCAAATTGGTTGCCACAAACACGGCTGGACATGTCCCAAACTGTTTGGTTTCGTACCTATAAACAAGGCTAAACACGTCCCAAACTGTCGTTAAAAAAGACCTGGTTTGTTGACAACAAACACAGCTGGACATGTTGCAAACTGTTGTTAAAAAAATACCTGAGTTGGGAAACAAATACAGCCAGAAATGGTCCTTACATATAGCTGGACATGTCCTGAAGTGTCGTTAAACAACACCTGCTTTTGTGTTTTTGTCCCCAACAATGGGAGGCTGACATTACAATATTAAAAAGGCTGCAGTGAGGTCTTTTTTTTTTTTTTTAAAGGTGGTGAAGGTAGTGGTATCTTATGAAACTAGGCAACCCATGGCATCCATTTGTACCAACCATGTGGGCATAGCTTTGGGCTAAATAATGCTCTAAATTAGGCTACATTTTTGCGAGGGAACAACTGGCATTGCCATTTTCAAATTAACTCTCACCTCAAGATATCTGAATAAAATGTTTTCTGTGGGTACCCACGAGTCACCCCTAAACTTGAGTTCTCTACAATCAATGTGCTCCCTTAAATTAAAGCTGTATATCCGTGTTTTTACGGAAAAAGGCAACCAGTCTATTTAAAAAACAGTGAATTCCCCAACTAGTTTCCAAATTACCTTTTTACGTCAACAGCATCTAACTCATGAATTCAGTTATGACTTGCTTTGTTCGTCAGTGGCCCCGTCTTGCCACCCCTATTAAAAATTCCTGGGAACACCGCTGTTTATGCCAAGACAACAACATGTGTGCCACATGTAAAATAAGCGACACATATACATATTTAAATAGCCAGCAGCCCACACATGAATCACTGTACAGTCCATTGACTTACAGTAATATACAGTACAGTTGGCAGCCAAACTAGTAAACACATTATGTCTAATCCTCATGAATATCACGACCTGATCTGACTCAACTGCTCTTTTCATATTTTCATATTCATATTCCGCTGTCACATCCAAGATAAAAGCACATCATTCCAGCAAAATAAAACTCTGCGAATCCCCCGTTCCACCAATTGCTGCATGCAAGGTCATATGTAAATAGGCCTCCCTTGCAGCGAGGGAGACAGAGGCATCACCATCCGTGTCAGCATCATAAAAAAAAATAAAAATAATAATGGCAAAAGCCGTGTTTGATAAATACGCCTGGTGCACAGTCACACGCTTGGCCTGAGCAAATAGTCTACGAGGAAAATGGAGAGCTCTGGAAGTTTCGGCTCGGCACAGGGGCGATGGAGATGTAAACTCGACACATGGTCACTTCACCCTCATTATCGCCCTCGCAGTACACGCTCCTGTGTTCTTTTCTCACGTGCGCGGGCCAGAACACAGGCCTACGGCTCGTTTTGGGCCTCATTAAAACCCCTTATCGTGGAGAAAGCTTTCAAGAAAGAAGTTGTAGTCGTTGTAAAATGATATTAAACTAATAGTACTGGATTTATCGCTTTCTATGCACAGAGCTACAGCACAAAAAAAAAAAGGAGAAGCTAAAAATCCTTTTGATGACTCCCAACTTAATCCTAGCAAAGCTGACAGAGTATTTGCTTTCTATCCAGTTCACTGGTTGAAAGATTAGCATTATCTATGTCCTTTGATGAAAAGAATTCACCAAGAATAGGACAGAACAGTTGAGACCACAGCATATACAGTGAGTGAGTCGTACGAGGGTCTGCTGCTGGGGAGGGCCACGCTGTGTTAATACCTGATGAGCGTCACTCCGTGAAAAGAAAAAAAAAAAAAGTAATAACATGTATTTACTTCCTTTGTTTCCTCTTGAGAGACGGATGGGAGGGGGCTCGTTGAGCTACGGCGGAGTGTGCAACCAAATTAAGAGAGGGAGAGAAACATAATCAGCGAGCGGTAGACGGAGAGTGAGAGTCGCGAGTGTGTGTGTGAGGAGAGAGAGACTGGTAATATGCTTGGGAATTTAATAAGGCTCAGCGCTCCTCAATAATATCACCCGCTTCACAGAGTCCTCTTGGAAACATGAAATGTGCCGATAAAGGATGATGCCTCCCTCTGACAAACGGGGTGTGCTAAAAGCGCTGTAGAAAAAAAAAAGAGAAGAAAAAAAAAACAGCCACGCGCCACCGCCATAGCTAGCGCACATGCTAATGTGCCTCGGGCTACACTTTAAAGAATTATTCACTTTCTTCTCCTTATGCTGCGATTCTCCAAAAAAACCTCCCGTCTTTAAGGTCACACACGCTGCACACTTATTCAGACTCCAGCTGAATAATGTCAGCTTTGTTCAACACAACTGTTAGTGGACATGGACGGTGCGTTTAAGAAAGAGTTCCTGTTTGTGTCGTTGCACTCAAGCCTGTCGGGACATGTTGAATACACAGGAAGCTGCAGTGACATTTGTCATTACACCGCAGCTTTGCCTCCATGAATGATAAACGATATCAAAGAGCAGGAAGTAGTGCGGTGACTGCACTGTAAAAATGCCAAAAGTATGAGATTTTTTTGAACGTCTTACTCCAAAACCGTGGGAATTAATATGCTACAGCAACAGCAGCGAAGTTTGGGAACCTTGCTGCAGGGGTTTGCCTCAGTGAGGTCGGCTGCTGCTGTTGGGCGATGCTGACCGTGTTCAAGTTCATCACAAAAAGTGTCTTTACGGACCTCCCGATGTGCACGGGGTCAGTGTCATGTTGAAACAGGGCGGGGTCTTCTCCCCTGAAAGCACATAGTTGTCTAAAATGTTATGTATTGTGACATTAAAGGAGCACTTCACCCACAAAATAGTAATTTGTATATCAGTTACTCTTCCGGTGTTACCTTGAATTGTTTAAGAAAGTGTTTCTTGCATGCCTCAATGATGAACGAAGAATCCAAAAATTGAGAAATTCTTGCTGAATTTAAAGGTGCTTTCAGACCTAGAGTTGTCTCCTTTGGTCTGAATCAGGGACTAGTTTTGTTACAAAGTTGTGTAATTGCCTAGAGTTGGTTCGTGTCCTCATGCCAGCATTTACAAGCGGATCAGATCAAATGCCTTGAGCGAGAACTCGTAACTGCAGTTGGTTCAGATCCAGGTCGGAACACGTTCTCACCACAAACGAACCGCACCAGAGTTCGTTTGTAACCAGACCGAGACCTCTGGTTGTTTTTGTGCACACCCGAGTGCAATTGCTGTGTTCACACCTGCCCAAACAAACCGCAGTCAGGAAGCAAACAAACTTAAGTTGAATTGAACTGAACCAAACAGGGCAGGTGTGAAAGCACCCTAACAGTGCTAACATCGCAAGCAATGCTAACAATGGCAACAGTGCTGACAGAGCTAATAACAGAGAGGAAGAGGGTGGACATTACATTTTGCGACAAGGGTGTCCCAATATCAGTGGTATGAGTGCAGTGCAGAGCAGCAGCCATTAGCTAGCTAGTGGGGTACACAAACTGGACTCACTTGCACTAACATGCACGTGCAGCCAGATCGTCTACCACAAAAAAACAACCGATAAGAGAAGCTCAGACTACAACATGCAGAGGAAGTCTGACTACATTCTCTGGTCAGTATGCCATTACTCCACAGTCGTAGAGTGTTGCAGGAATGAGTGCTAAAACACTGAAGTAAGTTAGCATTGTAGCCTTCCTGGTTTCCTTGTCTTGAAGTCAGTGGGTTTTTTCAATGGACTGTGTGATTCGATGCCTGAAATGAGGTCTGAGGTTAACACAAGCTGAAGAGACTTTCACATTTTGTTCTACAACATAAACAATATCAGTAAATATCCCATTTGAGGTCTTTACATGTCTTCAAAAAGGCGGTTGCTAACAAGTGGCTAAAGGAGACTACAGACATTTTTGGATTTACCTCGTTGTGGTGGTGACGATAAAGTTGTGTGGTAGTGATTTAGTTTGTTGATAGCCTAATCTTAGTTTATGACTTGTGGGGATTCCATTTATGCTGCAGAAATAATAAAAGTGACATTCATTTGCAAGGATTATTTTGCTGAAAAAATAATGTGTATCATCAACTTTTGTTTGCCTCAGAGTTTATTTTCTGCAATAAGCCATGATGCAATTTGGTTTTTGTCAAGGGTGATGTTAATTTGCGGGTTGACCTACAAATAAACATCACCCCTGCAGCTCTCCATATCTTTATGGAGCAAATTGTTGTTGCCACCATATTAATGCTGTGAATGTTGTACACAGAACCTTTAACTCATCAACACTGCTAGACCCACCATTAAAACAAATGTGCATGTTGCACAGTAAAGCCTGAATGCACAGAATTCTATTTTTAGATTCTTATCAAAATCCCAAAGTCATGAAATATGTCCTGCTGATAATATTCTCATGTTTTGTGCTGGCGCAGTCATAGAAATCACAGGGTGTAGAGTTCATTCAATGTAAATACGCATTATCATCTTGAATGAAGCGTACTTGTATGATCTTTGTGAAAAATATGTAGAAACCAGTGTGCAGGAAATGGGAGACTGAAATAATCTGTTATCATTTGTTGCGGTAGATAAACATTTCCTTGAGTGGAAACACTCTGGTGTCGTAAGAGTTACGCTGACATAATCTTGATTAAGTGGGCTTTCATATCCATGTCATGTGTTTGTGCGTGTTGCATAACAGAGCTGTCAAATTGGGGTTGACAGGCAGACGTTGACGATTATCCAACACATATAGAATAAGCAAACATTAACCAAGACTTTGCCATGTCTATGCCTGCACAGAAAATCATCTTCAGCACTGTCTCACACGATGATATCATCATCTGCAATGCCCTCCCGTACAGTCACAGGATTCAAAACTCTCAAGATCACAATAGTAACCATGAGGAGAGAATGGTACTTATTCACTTTCCCAGAGCTTTAAGTCACAAACCTGTTCCACTGACCTGCTGCCCTCATTTGCTTAAATGGGATTAAAGCATATTTAGTCACATGCGTATTTTATGCATGTGCACACAGACCTGCACTCAACGTAGTGAGGAAACTGACACACAAACTACACATATGCAAAAGAGCTTTGTTGAGCGAGCCAGACATGTAAGTGTGATTTTTGGAGCAAACTCGCCACTCCATTCACACCAGTACGCCCGCTTCCTGTCGGCGGATATTAAAAAACGAGGTCTTTGTTTCGTCTAGTCATATTTTGTTCTTCAAACTGACAAATGTAGTGCACCGACCCTTGGACCAAAGTGACAGAGTCCATGCTTTAAGGCAATTTACCCAAGTGTCAAATAAAATGGAAATCAGGCAGCGTTGGTCAAGCTGTCACTCGGCATTTGTACTGGGTTGCCAGGTGTGTACCAGTCAAGACTCCGGGGTGAAGTCAGTCATGTGGAAAAATACTTAAACTGCCCATTTATTCCCTTGCTTCCTTTCATTTTGGTTATTTACATGTGCTATGTTTGAGCAGAGGTGGCAAACCCAAGCACAAACATGCATTTGCAGTTAATTCTAAAGGCTGCTGCTCCAAGATAATCTCACGCTCAGGGGGTGAAGATAGAATAATATTTTGCATCCATCCAACACCTCCAGCTGACGAAGCTCATTAGGAGGTGAAGGCAGGACAGCTTGGCCTACTTCCTCAGTGTTCCCTCCACCTACGGTGCGTTAGTCCGCATGGAAGTGTCGAGGAAAACTAAGCTTTGCCTCCGACAGACCCCAAAACAACTCCTAACTGGCGTCACATCCCGCCTAAATGCCAAAACAATCAGACGTCTTGTAATTCCCTCTGGGTTGGTAAAACAAGCAGCCCTCCCTGCTATGCAGAGGCTAGCCATGCTCTGTTTATTTACCTGCTTTCTAACGTGCATGCCAGCTTGTTAATTGGGTTTAGGGGTCAATAAAGGGATAATAGTTTTAGTTGAATTGAAACCAAAGAAAGAGTCATGGTGCTCTGATTTTAATTAGGGGATTTCACACAAAACAAAAAGAGAAGTGAATGTTAGATTAATATTTTATGATTGTTACAAGCTCTTGCGGTGAATGGATTAGCATATTTTCTTTATTATAGACGTTGATCTTTTGCATTCCTTATTTTCTGGGTTATTGCAACATGAAATCGTTTGAAAAAAATAGCTTCATGTTGACCCTGTGATTACATAATAGAAGCAATTAGCATTACCAATTAGCATCTCCATGCCTGAGAGGCTGCTATTGCCCTCTCCAGAGAGACGGGCAAACACTAAAACAACACAGGGTAATTATCCTCCATTAGTGCATTTGTTTTCACCACACGAAACGAGAGCAGATGGAAAAAAAATTACCAATGCGCCAACGCTGTTAAACTGCAACTGCTGTTCAGGGCTTGCTGAGCAATGATGGTTATAACCCAAGAGGAATCTTAGATAAATTTGTGGCTGATGGTTTGTGACTAGACGTGTGTGCTGTGCTACTGGAGGATTGATCAAATTAAGACATGTACACAGTCAGCCAGAGAAGCTTTTGCTCTGCAGTGTTGGAATGTGTTCAGTTAAATACACAGTAATTCTCTTTTGAATGATAATTCAAGACTTTGTGTTCAGTTTCTGTAAACTCTCATTTCTTAATCCCTGAATCCTTTGACGGTCAGACTGACAAAGTGATGGTGTTATTTATTTTGCTGTTTTATCCTCAGTTGTATGGAAATCCTTTTCTTTTAATCAAAACTGAAAATGGAAGTACATTGTATTAATATTTAATCTTTTGTGCTTGTAGACATATTTTTGAACTGTGGAGTGAGCCAGGCTGGATATTTCTTTATACTAAGCTAAGCTAACTGACTCTCACGAACATTCTGCTGGCTGTAGCCTCATATTGAACCGAGTGGTATCAGTCCTCTTATTGAACTCTCTGGAGTGCAGTTAAGTTTATTTCCCTTAGGGCTGCCCCTGACTAAGAATTTTCCCAGTTCACCAATAGTCATCATTTAGGGCCATTAGTCGACTAGTCACTCGCATGTTTACGATATTAATGTAATGATTAAATGATATATTTTGGGCGGGGCAACACAATGGTTTGAGTTGAAGGTGTGAGAAAGTCTCAGTAACATTGTTAACACTGTGCTACATTACAGAGAAATACAAACCGTACTAATGAACCTTCATTAATATAG
>JAPZEB010000016.1:13397931-13411799 GCA_029783705.1 Chaetodon striatus
ACACACGAGCCCGACTCCTCCTAACCCCTTTATTTATTTATTTCTGCGCCTCTTTCTTTCAACCCCACCACCACCACCACCACCAACCCCGCCTCTCCACACACTCCACATATATTTGGGAGTTGCCAGATTGGATCAAAAGCAAATGTACTCTTCGGCTCTATCTATCGCGAACTTGAAGAGGTAAAAAAAAAAAAAAGGAAGGCAGAGAGTGTGTGATTAGAAATCTCAAACTCCGCCGAACATTCCTCTTTATGTTTCTAATCAGCATCTGAATGTAAATGTGTCTCCGGCTCCAGCTGGAGTGATAGGACGAGAATCAGTATGTGTCTGCTTAACACCAAAGTGTTTAAAATGCCCGCTGAGCGGCCCCTCTATCTTCCTCCCCTCTTTCTTCCCTCTGACTTTGTTGCTGATGTATATGCAGAAGACGCAACATTAGGACTCTGGTTCAGCTGATTGAACCCATTTGCCGCCTCTATCCCCCGCACCCATTAGATAATACCTTATCGCGCTACAGTCCGCTTGTACCTCTCCTACATCTTATAAAGAAGATGAGCTCATTTGATCTGAATACTCTGTTCTTAATGCATTTCATTCCTCGTGCTATTTATTTCTATTTGGGCCAAAGCCTTTCTTCTCCTTTAGGACCCATGAATAGTGCATCACTCTTCGCTGTGAGCGCTTTAACGCAAAAAAAAAAAATACACAAAGAGCCTTGGAAGTATTCGTTTGACTCCGGGGCAAGCGTCTTTCCTTGCCCCCTCCCTCCACCGTCTACCCGTGTACCCCGACTCTCACCTCTCTTTTTTTTTTTCCTTTGCACCACAGAGATGAAACGAGTTGGAAGTAACAGCTCTGTCTTTGGCTTCTGAACATCGTAATTCTCCAAACAATCGAGGCGTATTAGCTTTAGAAGCCACTGACATGGAAAGATGTTTGCTGACAGAGACCACACTAAATCACTTAGGAGGAGTCCTCCTTTTGTCTCCTGACTTGTACAGAGGAGGACACCTCCGCCTGGGTGGCCTATATTGCCCTTTGGGATTAAAGGGGACTGATGGGGCTCGTTTTCAGGTTCATATCTGTATATTGGGTTTCTACTCGAACATGTTTACGTGATTTAATGTTCAAAAAATACTTGATTTTCCTCATACTGTCTGCTGCAACACCTCTATTTACCCTCTGTCTGAGAAGGCTATGTTTTAGCACCTGTCTCTAAAAGCCCCCTCCGATAAAGCCCAGTCTGCTCTGATTAGTCAGCGTTTCCAGATCCTCCATATCTCTACATTTCTATGACATTATTGCGGCACGTGAATGATTGTAACGAAGAATAGCGGCACTTTCTACCATGAAAAATTACCAATAAAAGCTTCTAAACACAACCGGACATGTTCCAGCAGGAAAACGATCTTACACTGGGGAGGAATTAATCACATCTGCAACCAAGATTACATGTTTCCCTGAAGTTAGCATGTAGCTACATGTAGCAGTGTGCTCGAAGCCGGGAAATTACTAATGTAGTCACATTATAACGGTATTTTCTACTGTGAAAAATACACAGTAAAAGCTTCTTAACAACAGGAACATGATCTGGAATTGAGAAGAAATTCACAACACTGGCAACCACAGTCACATTTTCCCTTGAGGTTAGCATGTAGCTTCATGAGGCAGCAAACTTGCAGCTGCACAAATGACTGTAACGAAGACTAGAGGCACTTTGTACCGTAAAAATAATCAGTAATAGAAGCATCGAAACACAACTGGACATGTTCCAACAGGAATGTGATCCAAAATCAGGAAAAATACACAACATCAGCAACCAAGATCACATTTCCCTGGTGTTAGCATGTAGCTACATGTAGCGGTGGAGTTGAAGCTTTAACGGAGAATAGTGGCACTTTCTACCTTACAAAATAACTAATTAAAGCTTTTAAACATAACTGGACATTTACCAACATAGGCAATCAAGACCAAGTTTCCCTGATGTTAGCATGTAGCTACATGTAGCAGCGGGCTTGCAGCTGGGGAACGACTGTAATGGAGAAGAGAGACACTTTTTCCTGTTAAAAATCAACAGTAACAACGACTAAACACTACCAGATATGTTCCAGCAGGAATATGATTTAGAAGAAAAAATAAACAACACTGCTGACCAAGATCACATTACCCTGATGTTAGCATGAAGCTACATGTAGCAATGGACTTGCAACCGGGGAAATGACTGTAACAAAGTATAGCAGCACTTTCTCCTGTTAAACATCAACAGTAACAGCTTGAAAACACAACTGGACACGTTCATGTTCAGGAATATGATCCGAAACTGAGGAGAAATTAACAACATTGGCTCCCGAGATCATGTTTCCCTGATGTTAGCATGTTGCTACATGTAGCAATGAACTCGCAGCAATGACTGTAACGGAGAATAGTGGCACTTTCTACCTTGAAAAATCACTAAAGCTTCTAAACACAACCTACCATTTATTTATCGGCAACCAAGGTTAGATGTTTCCCTGACGCTAGCTGGTAGCTACATGTAGCAATGTAAAAAAATTAAAAAATACACTTAAAGAAAACAAAGTATTCAGAGTGGTCTAAAGCGTGAGGTTTTTGCTCACAGGGGTTACTTTTACGTGTGTTAAATTCATTATTTGAAACTTTGGACATGTTTATTATGAATATCTGACAATTTAACATGGTTTACAAAATATAACCAAAAATAAGAAACTCACAAAGGTCCCTTGAGGATCCCCCGTTGTCTTTTAAGTGTAGCATTTTCATTTGCTGATTATATCTCGTCTTTGATGTGTTACAAAGCTGAAGTCTGTCCAATGTTTTGCAGATTGATTTCAGGATTTGTTTCTCGGTAAGCTGATCGTGGCACCAAAACTGGCAGCAACAGGTTCCTTGGGAATGAGTTGCCAGATACATGAGTAAATAAATAACTTGTTGGATTCCTGTTGGTGTTAAAACATAATTTAAAAATTTGCCAACATACTTCCGAGCTACTAGAAATTAAATCACCGTAACCTCTCCAGAAATGATTCCACAATCAGCAACCATGAGCGGGTGACTACTACCATTTGCTGGGATCAATTAGGCTGATTGGCTTAGGCTCTGTCTTGGCCAGCCCAGGGGGTTGGCAGTTGCAGACAAGTTGTCCAATTAAGTGAGCACAAGTACTTGCCAATAATGGCTGAATAATGGGCCTTAAGGGGAGCGTGATTCATCTCCAATGTTAGGCACCAGGGAGGCAGCCACTGAGTGTGTAAAAACCATAGATTTCTCTTTTCAGATTACAATCAATATCGCCCCCATGGCTTTGACAATGGCCTCAATGAAGGATTAGACTGTAAAGATGTTGGTATCCTGGGCTGATGCCAATAGTTATTTTCATACCCACTCCCCCAGTGTGCAGTGTACAAATGTCAACATCTGCTCTTCAGAAAAGGTGGATACAATTAGACTCGGGTTAGTATTTGAAAATGATTTTTTTTTCCTCACTTCACTCAGGGTACCAGATGCTTGGGATTTAATGCATTGTGGCATTTAGACTTTGTCGAGTTGTCAAGTGCGACGTTTGACAGGTATACTCACCTGTAAATGCGATGTGTTGTTTTTGACTTTGGACTATTAACATGTGTAGAACAAATCGGAGACGACTGTTCCCATTATACCATGTTGGATGGGCAGTGGTGGAACGTAACAAAGTCCATGTACTCAAGTTTTGTATGTAAGACTGGGCAATGAGGAGAAAATCAACTATGACAATGTTTTTGCCCAAATACCCCAATATGGATATTGTTGGGTTGACTACTGGTGCTTTCACTACATATTCACACAATGGGATTTTTGATAAATAATCAGCAGTAATTTGGATTTAATGATTTAGTGGATAAAGGCAAATAGAATATAATAGCCAGGACAGTCTTGTAAGTTCAGAAAATGACATCACTTTACTGTAACACAGCCTTTAAAACCAGAAAAAGACAACACTTCTACACACTCATATTATCCAGTCTCATATCACAATATAGATATAGTATTGATTCCTTGCCCAGCCCCATGGCAGGTCCATTACTTCTGTTTTTAGGTTTTTATATAGTCTGTAGTTTCCCAGTCATTTTCCATATGTATTCAAATCCAAATATGAAACTATTTTCCAAAGTAATGCAGCCTTTAAAACCAGGAGAAGACCACATCTATGATGTTATAACATCCAAACTCTAAGACGATATCTCATATCACAATGTTGATATATTGCCCAGCCCTAACTGTATTTAAGTACAAATTCAAGGTACGTGTACTTTACTCAACTCTTTTCCTTTTGTGCTACTTTGTATTTCAACCTCACTACCTCACAGGCATATCTTGTGCTTATTACGACATTTGTCTCCTAGTTTTAGTTCAGTTGTACCAAAGATACGGCAAAAATAATGGACATTGACATGACTGTCTTTAAGCGGCTGTGGTGCACACATTTTTTAAACTCGCGCAAAGGTAGTGGTATCTTGTGAAGCTCTACAACTGAAGGCATCCATTGGTACCAACCATGCCAGCAGGAACGTTTAGAAAGAGGGCTAAATAACGCTCCAAAGTTAGGCTAAATTTTGGCGAGGGAACAGTTAGCGTGGGCATTTTTCCTTGAGGTCCTGGCTGAACATGTCCCAAACTGCTGTTAAAAAATGCCCAATTTGGTCACTACAAACAGCTTGAAATGTCCCAAACAGGTGTTATAAAAACACCTGGTTTGGTTTCTATAAACAAGGATGAACATGTCCCAAACTGTCATTAAAAAAGATCCATTTTAGTTGCTACAAACACAGCTTGAAAAGTCCCAAACAGGTGTTAAAATATACCTGGTTTTCTTGCTATAAACAACGCTGAACATGTCTCGAATTGTCATTTAATAAAATGTGATTTGGTCACTACAAACAGAGCTTGAAATGTCTCAAACAAGTGTCAAAATATACCTGGTTTGGTTGCTATAAACAACTCTGAACATGTCAAAAGATCCGGTGTGGTCCCTACAAACACCTGGACGTTTGCCGAACTGCCGCTAAAAAGCACCTGGTTTTGTGTTTTTGTCCCCCAACAATTGGAGGCTGATATTACTATATTAAAAAGGCTGGCTGTGGTGAGCTCTTTGTTAAAGCCAAAGGTAGTGGTATCTTGTGAAACTAGGCAAAGTAAGGCTTCAATTAGTACCAATGACTAAGGCATAGCTGTTCGGGAAGGGGGCTAAATAATGCTCCAAGGTTAGGGTACATTTTGGCAAGGGAACAACTGGCATGGCCATTTTCAAAGAGGCCCCATGAACTCTGACATCAAGATATCTGAATGAAAATGGGTTCTACGATCACCCACAAGTCCCCCCTAAATGTGAGAAGCATTACTCTTTCAAATTTAAGCTATCTATATCAGCGGTTCGATCCCCAGCTCCAAGTATCCTTGGGCAAGATACTGAACCCCAACTTGCTTCCAATGGCTGATCCATGGTCTGTGAAAGCATGTGAATGGTTACTGAGTAGCAGGTGGCACCATGGATGGTAGTCTGGTCACCAGTGTGTGACTGTGTGTGAATGGGTAAAAGTGACATGTAGCGTAAATGTGCTTAGAGCTGTCAGAAGACTAGAAGAGTGTTACACAAGTGCAGTCCATTACCATTGCTAACAATAAAAGCAGCCAGTGACCAACAGCCAAACCTGCCTGGACGTTACACATGTGTGTACAGTCCAAACTTGCTCAAAGAAACTTTCTGTGGAGTCAGTGTTTGAGCATTTTCTCCCACTTCCCTATCTGAGTCGACAATAATAGTCAGTAAGTAGTTGAAAGCCTTTAATTTCCTCTGACATCACATCCAGCGCCGATCTCCCTCCCCTCTCTTTCACTCCCTGTATCTCTTTTGTCGGCGTGTCTAACACTGGCAGGTTTTCTTAATGTCACATGTAAGCAGCTGTAATTTAATGCGTCGGGTGTGGCGTCTGACAGTCGCGTGTTTAATCTCTCCCCGTCGAATGCTTGTTAGTGCCACCACCTGATCATAGGCCCGGAGTGGGAGATGCCACGGCGCGCACAAAAGGACCATTTGAAATGAGAGAGATGAGAGATGGAGAGCGGCTGCCATCTTTGACGCGTTCTTTTCATCTCTCTTGTTTCCGCTGCCTTGTATCTCTCATATATATTGTGTGATTATTCAAGATGTCGTAATGAGGAGAAGAAGAAGACGAAGAGAGTCAAAGCTTCACTGCGTTATTTGTGCATTTGTTTCAAATGCTCTTCTCTATAACAAACCCCTCGCTCTGCTCCTACAGCGGCGTTGCCGTGCACTTGGTTACCTCTCTGACTTTATTTTTCCTCCGTATCGCAATCTCTGCTCGGAGTCCCTCTGTGTGCTCTGGCTGAAGGGTGGAACATGTAACAGACCTGGATGTTTTCTTTTCTGACATTTTTCTGTCCTTTTTCTTTCTATTATCTCTCTCTCTCCGACTTCCTCTCCTCTCCCAGGTGGCTGTCTCCGGCCAAGCGTGCACGCTGCACATCGGGGTCAGCGGCAAAACGGACGACATTAACAGGGGAATGCACACTCGCACATGTGTGCATGCACGCCCCGTTCCCCCCGCGCGCGCATTCCCTCGCTGATACCGGAGCTGTCAATCATGATGGCCTGGGAAATGTGTGCTTCAGTACAGCAACAAGCCGGAAATAATACAAATCCTCCGCGCGGCTGTAGGGCACCTTTTTCCCCCGCTGTCTCCCCTCCCCTCCATCACTCCTCGTCTTCTCCACCTGCACCTCCACCTCCACCAGACACTCTGTCCTTGTTCATCTTCCTTTTTGGAGCACACTATAATCCCTCTTTCACAAGAGGGTACTTGTTTCTTTACGTACCTGCTATATTGGTTGCCAGCAGATAATTGTTTAGAAGACACAGTGCCGTTTTAGTTAAGATTTAAAACTCACACACACACAGGGGAGACAGAGACAGAGGGGAGGCGAGCCGGTGACATGTGCAGGCTGAATCTCATTAGATATATTTGAACATCAGGGCTGCATGAGATTCCGCTGACCACAATGCCATGCAGTTACCAGCGGGGCATTATGGGAGAAAAAGCAATTTGCTGCGGCAAGGCTCAATGGCCTCATGAATCAAGTCAATATGGACAAGGCGAGAGCAGTTAAGAGACCAGTACATGCTGCCTGGAGATTTCACTTAATGCTGTTCTGTAACAAAAAAAATACAGTGTCACACCTCGTGGTTGTTTCTCAGCCCCGCAGGTTAATGTGCGTTTGTGTTGTCTCGTTGTCATCTGCAACAGTTTTTACAGACAACAGGTTTTGGTGGAGTCGCCGTGACTCTTTATTAAAATTCATTCGCAGGTCAACGATCTTATAAACAGATAGCGGGTCTATAAATTCTAACTCAAATGTTTTCTTTAATCATCTCGTATTGCTCGTGTCAAATTTGACCAGTTTTGACATTTGGCAGCAGAAAAAACACCCTAACTTTCACTCTGTTAGCCCGAAATTTGAAGACTTTCCCTAAAGTGACCCCAAATTTGCAAAAATTAAAATTAGTAATGTCCATTTCAGTTTATTTAACCCTTTAAGCAGTAGCTAACTGGTTGTTTTTTTTAAGAAAAATACGCAGAATGAAATGAAATAAAGGCCTTTCCTTAAAGTCCGGCGCTCCGTTGACTCAGTGAGCTTTAGCGCTGAATTTCTATCCAATTTTAATGTTTGGTGATGTAAATGCTTTGTCTTTTATTTCGCTAACAGACAGATGGCTAGCTAGCTAACACGCTCAAACATAGTGCTCACTGCCCACCCTCCAGTCTCCACTGGTTAGCTAATGTTAGCCTCGGCCGCTTTCTACTGCACACCAGCCTATTTGGGTGGGAGCTAAATTAGCTAGTGGCATCGCTTATTAGGCGATTACTGCTAGTAAATTCATCCCGTCGTGGCTGCGGAAACATCATGGCCACCCTCTGGTCTTCCCCTAAGTCGCCCTGGTGACTGAGCAACTTCATTTTAAGCCCCAAACCCACTTTTGCATTGTTAACTGTTAGCACAACTAGCCGTGCTGACACTGATAATAGTGCTAACAGCGCTAATGGTAGTTAACAATGCTGAAAGGGGTTTGTGGTTTAAATTGAGACATTTACTTAGTGGGGCAACCTAGGGGGGACACTGGAAGGTGAGCAGTGTTTTCACAGCAATATTGTTGGGTCGCGATGGCTCAAGAAGCAGTATTAGAATCAAATTGAACAGGTAGTACCGCTGGCTAACATTAGCTTTCACCAGACCTGGGTGGTGCGCTGTTAAGTAAAGAGTCAGACAGCTGGCCAGCCACATTAGCATGCTGAAACATAGTGCCCACTACCCATCCTCCATTCTCCACCTGTTAGCTAACGTTAGCCTTAGCCTCCACACTGCACACTAGTCTAGTTGAGTGCGAGCTAAGTTAGCTAGTAGCACCGCTCCTTCTGTTACTACTGCTCGTAAAGCCATCCCAGTGGTGGGACATCTTTGATTCATAAGTTAACCTGTCTACTCCTGAGTTGCCCTGGTGAGTTAGCAACTTCATTTTAAGCCCAAACCCACTTTAGCATTGTTAACTGTTAGCACAGCTAGCCGTGCTGACACCGCTAATAGCACCATGGGGTCAGCATAGCAACATTGTTGGGTCGCAATGTCTTTAAAAGCAGTAACCAAATCGAATCAAATGAGTAGCACTGCTAGCTAACGTTAGCTTCCACCAGACCTGTGTGATGCAGAGTTCAGTACATTAAAGAGTAGCAAGACTGACATGCATGACCAGTAAAAAATATTCTCAGTGATTAAGCAAGTAACAATTTACCACAACAAAAATTAAAATAAAAAAATACTAATTAAGGCTGTTGAATATATTGAAATTGATTTGAGATCCAGGACTGTGGCTTGAATCAAAGAAAAATGCTGCTTTTATTTTATCTTGAAAATGCGAAACTTTACCCTGCCGAGTCTGTGTATAGTTTCATGGGACAGTGGTGACAGAGTTCAAGGGACACTTTGACACTGTCAGGAGAGCTGCCTGCATCCCCACCACGCTCGCCCAGAGTACCACTGTGACAGGCACCTGTTGGTGTTTGAAGTGTCACGGGGGAATCTCAGAACAGCGACAGAGTGAAACAGCACAGGCATGGTCATATATAATGCATATACGAAACAGAGGCGCCTTGACACTGTCAATTCAATTCAGTGGAGCTTCACTTATCCCGAAGGACGCTCTTGTGCCAGAGAATGCCTCAAATTACGGTAACACTAAGTACAGTCACAACAATTTGTTTACAACCAGTAAAACCAGTGGGTTCCTCGGGTCAGGCTAACTGGGCCAGTTTTAAAAACAACAGAGTATTAAATATCTGGCAAAATATACAAGATAAGAAGTGTTTTCAAGGTGCAAAAGCAAAAACCAGTGCCTTAGGGTAACAAGAGGAGTAAGGTAAGAACAAGAGTTACTAAAAATGAACTAAAATGGTGGAAAAATCAGACACCACCTGATTATCAATGTTATATTATATATGATATAACAATAAGAAGTAGTACTGCACATGATGTTGAGCAAATTATATTGTATTATATTGACAAGCGATCGTGGTATTGAAGAGTAATATTGCATATGTTGTTGAAAAGTAGTAATGTTTGTCATATAAAGTCACACTGTCCCTAATGTAGGTGAACACTGCCGTCAGTGTCCTTTGTTTCAGCTGTCCTCCCGACAGAAGGGGGAGGAGGTTTTCAGTTTGATGGCCACAGGTAGAAAACATCTCCCGTGGTGTTCTGTTATGCTCCTCGGTGGTTTCAGTCTACGGCTGAATGCGCTCTGATATATATATATATATATATATATATATAAAATAACCTTGAAAATAACCTCAAATCAACAAAATAAAACCCATTAATTCCCAGCTGATCAACAGGGATGAAAAGTTGAGTCGGTACCTGAGCTGCAAAAAAAGGAATAGCAGTTTTGTTTGTTATTAATTGGGCTGCACGGTGATGCGGTAGTTGGCACTGTCACCTCCGGCAAGAGGGTTCCTGGTTCGAACCCAGGGTAGGGGAGCCTTTCTATGTGGAGTTTGCATGTTATTAACGTGGGGTTTTCTCCGGGTGCTTCGGTTCACCCCACAGTCCAAAGACATGCAGGTTAATTGGTGACTCTAAATTGTCCGTAGGTGTGAATGTGAGTGTGTCTCTATGTGTCAGGGGTCCAGGGTGTACCCTGCCCCTCGCCCAATGTCAGCTGGGATAGGCTGCAGCCCCCCCATGACCCTCAACAGGATACACAGTTGTGGAGAATGAATGAATGAATAGTTATGAGATAGTAGTCATGAGGATTTTTTATGATATAGCAGAGAGAACAGTGTTTGATGATTACAAGGGTTATAAACGGATGTATAATATAATAAACCCCACAGTTCCAGAGTGTTCTTGCCATTTTTACGTTCAATGAAATATATTTAAATCATTGCAACTTTTATGTTTTCATGCCTTTGGGGAAATAGGACATGAGATTGTGTGATAGTGGATGTTTTTCTCTATAAACGAGTGGTGTAAAATCTAGAAAATGCACTCTCCCTGCTCTCTGAAACATTAATTAAGCATGAATCACCCATTTGTACATGTCAGATGGTGTATGTGTAGATTTTGGGGGGTATGCGGGGGACATATTTTCTTAAATATCTAGAAAATTTCCATTTTTTTGTCTGTAACTAAACATGAAAGTAGTAAATGACTTCTATTTTGACGAAATTGAAGACAATCACACCATTTATTGGTGCAGAAAAGGCACATACTGGTGCATAAAAACTCACCAGAGTGCAAGACACAAAGTGTTTGACGCTCTAAATTTTCTGGCGGAGAACCCACGAACATTTCCTGTGTCCTCAACAATGTTAAAATAATAACGTATGCCCCTGTCAGACAGGCTTTAAACAATTGAAATCGATCTGTGGTTTAAAATTAGGGATAGGCGCTTGTTATGAGAGGATTCTTGGTCCTCTCAGGGGACTCTTGGTACCGTGAAGGTGCAGAGTATGAGCAGTATGTAAGGGTTAAGAGAATACACTGCTTCCAAACAACAACCTGTCGGCTCCGGGCTGAGTTGAAACACCTGTCATACCCCACTGTCAACCCCTTCCTGGTAGGTAGCTGCGCCGCTCAAGCTCCTAATGATAATGACGGCAATCAAAACATTGGCACTAATGCTGTTAATAGCGATGATAGCGCTAATGAGGACACTACCTGGGAGGCTGTTTGCTTAAGCTGTTTTCCTGGCTCGCCCTCCGGGACTAGAGAAAGAGGGCCTTATATCCTGTTGCGGCGGTCCCCAAGTGGTCTCCTGGATGTCCTGAACGGCTCGCATCTGCACCGGCTAACTTCTAATACACACTGCTAATTACAAACAGGGGAAAAGAGGCAACGGCGAGGGAGCCTCGCGAGGCTCTGAGATACACCCTGACTCCCTCCCGGCCGCAACCCCCCTCGCCCCCTTCCTCCCCGGAGGGTTGTGGTTCGCAACAGGTTTCTAAACAGCTATTTTTCAGTCCTCTGGCTGTTGTGAGGTTTAGTTGAAAGCGCACAAGGGTGAGCGAGTTGGAAGGAAATAGGCATGTTGTTATTCTCTCCAGCTCTCAGCCTCTCTGTGCGGCAATTAAAACCTGAAATATTAGTCTGCAAAATGGCTGCATTAATGACCAATGTGGCGGCGGAGAGGCGAAAAAAAAAAGAGACAGAAAAAGGAGCTCTTAAGCTTGTCCATGTTGAGGAAGGCTATTTATATACTGTATGTTCTGTCTCTCACAAAAGTGTGAGGGAGGAAAGGGGGTGGGGGATTACAATGTTGTGGGACCACCTTTGTAATGCTAAATCCCATTCTTAATCTGCCAGTATTGATTGGCCATCACAAGCATCCATTTACAAAACAGAGGATTGTGGGGGAATTGGGGACTGAGGGGGTGGAGGAGGGCTGGTGGTGGTGGTGGTGGTGGGGGGACGAGGCAGCACAAGGCGCTCCCAAATGGCCGACACTGGATAAAACCAAAGCCAGCTCCAGCGAGCCTGCGCAGACAGAAAACAGAAAAATCGAGGATAATACTCTGCCTCTCATCTACTGTTTCCACTCGCCACAAGCACAAGGGAGAGCATAATCGCCAGAGCAAGACTGAGCTAAAAAAGAAAAAGAGGGAAAAAGGGTAGAAATGAGCCCTCCTGCCTCCATTTTGGCTCCAATATCTGGCAGTTGCCCTTTAAGAGTGAGAGTCTGCAGGGTCCAATTGGAGACGGGAGCTCAATCCCCTGTTCGGTCATTAAAAGCGGTTTCTAGAATGGCATCCATCTGCTGCTCCCCTCATTACTGCTGTGAGTGATGGTGGTAATGTTCCTAAATACGGTACTGGCGAATTGTCATCGTGACCCTTGACTCAGGAAGTGGACACAAGCCGGCTAATGATGCCAGCGCCGAGACAGAAGTGAGCGCCGGGTGTCCAAGTTGGACTCGATGCAGGTGGGCGCGCGCGGTCGCATCATTAAGCTTAAATGACTCGTCCTTTTGGTGACGTCCGCGTGGCCCCGCCGCCGTGTGCGCGGCGCCGGGGTCGATTGTGCGGCCACCTGCGTTAACACGGTGGGGTTGCTAAAGCGCGGTTGAGGATTGCTCATCGCCGTCGGACGTCAATCAATGTCATCTGGTTCTCCACCCTCCCTCCCTCCTTCCCTCCTTCCCCTCCCTGGACCTGATTCTTTTCTTCGCTGCCTTTGACAGATGGAAAACTCAAATGTGTGAAATGAGTAATAAAGCGTTGCTAAAGAGCTAAGCTGTGACTCAGCAAACGGCACATTCACTGAGGATAAAAGCCTTTTCCACGGCAGCCATTTTGATTTCACATCCACGACGTCAAGTTGAGGGCTGGCGTTGTTTTTCTCCTCAGTAGTCTCTCCACTGCTCAGATTTTTTTTTTTTTTTGTGCAGCTTTCCTCTAAACTAGCCCCTCCTGCTCCTGCTCTCCATCCGTAGCTGCAGTGTTCACTCCCATTAATTACCTGCTTACAGAGGCTCTGCATTAGGCCTGCCAAGGCACCAACAGAAATAGAGCGAAGAGTGAGAGTGAGAGTCACCCATGTTCTTCGGGCTTGTGAAGAACGTCTTACCGACTCGCACACAAAACCGAACCGCTCCTCGTTGTTTGCTCCACACACACAAACGTCGGTGCTAACAAACAACTTCATATGCATGCTGCTGCGAATCTGAATATGCAAATAGATACAGTAAAATCGAAAACAACACAGTTGTATGTGTACCGATATTACTCATCACTCCGAGGTACCCTGGTGCTGAGCGTATTTACCTGGAAGAGAGATGAACTATAGCGTACACTAAGGACTAATGAGCTCTCTGCAGCCCAATCCCCTAAGAGTATCACACACTCTCATATGCACAACTCCCTCTGTTTCTCCGTTGCTTCCCCTTCTCCAAACCCTTTCGTCATTTTTTGCAATTCCTCCTTGTGCGTCTCACTTCTCCTCCTCCTCCGCCTCTTCTCCCTACTTCCCTCTTTCCTCTCCCTCCCCGAGGCATATCCCAGGGTAGCCCGACTGATCCAGCGGCTGTTTGTTTGGAGAGCAGTTGATAGGGCACACGGGTACCTTGGGGCGCAAAGACGGGAGGCAGGAAGAGGCATGTGAGGTGAAGGGAAGGAGGAAATAATGGTGGTGGTGGTGGTGGTGATGTGCTCCAGTAGGTGTGCGCTAGTGGAGGGAGAGAAGTCGTGGTGTTTGGCACTGTTAGGTGGTGATTTTTACCCAAAGTTTGGGTGACACGAGTGCAG
>JAPZEB010000016.1:13493319-13503889 GCA_029783705.1 Chaetodon striatus
TCATACAAGGTGGGCACTGATGGGCTCTGAAAAGACAAAGTGGTAGCCCCCCAACCGCGACGGGGGAAAAAGATGTTGGCGTGAGTCATAAAGAATCACTGCTAGGTGCTCAATGGTTAACCAAATCACTTGCTGGGAACAGGGGGAGGGTGTCTTATGAATAGAGACAGAAATATTCCAACATTATTCTGTGGGCAAAATGTGCCAGAAAAGAGGCACTTACTCTTTGCAACACAATGGCACCTTTTTTTTTTCATTCGAAAGGACACCTGTTTGGGGGGAATCCGTCTAAACCTCAGCAGGAGGCTCTCGTGCAAGACAAGAATTTTGCCTATGAGGGAACGCACCACAACCCCTTAAAAAAATCAGCGTCATCGCCCCCCCTGGATTAACAATGGCGGGGTGATGGCCTCTATTTATCCTTGTTCATTCAACCTGTTCTTTAATTCCCATGTTGCGTGTTGTGGGGAGTATAGAAATGCTTTGAGTTAGGAGTTCAAGGCAGGCCAAGGCAGAGCAGATCAAAGGGCAGACTGAGGGCAAGCGTCACTTCAAAGAGGCAGCCCGGGTCTATGGAAGCATTCGGACAATGGCTAAGCAAAGAGGACACTTAACTAGACTTGCAGCACACTCCAGGAAGATAACGGAAGCTTTGACTAAAAAGCTGAAGTGCATTTCACTCGAAAACATTTTGACCAGAATCTCAATCAATCCAGAGTTATGTAGCGACACAAGCAAAAAAAAAAAAAAAACACACATCTCATTTGAAACAAGGACGCAGTTCTTCACACACAAAAAAACTAACTAAACTCCAAGAGCTTCGCATTTGGTGATCATCGGCATCGCTTTGACATTCCAGTCCAAACAAAGCTCAGCGACAAGGCCCTTGATTAACTATTAAAATCTACGTGTAAAATGGAGTGTTGACATAAAAGCCTGTTGTCGTGGAGCCAAGGCCTTAGCTCTCACTCAACCAAAACAAAGCAGCTTGTCAAATAAAACATGTCATGATGAATATTTTAGCATTAAATGCAGGCAGGTTGAAAGCCACATTGCTCCAGTGTCTTTGCTCTCCCAACGCCAGATTGTTTGGGTTAAGCCAGTCGCTCCTCTGACCCCCCACCTAATACTTCACTGGTAGATTTACTTTCTTTGGCCATTTGGATATATTACTAAATCCTACAAGGTTTATCCAGATGGTCGCCATCCAGTTTGTGACAGTCCAAAAAATGCAATAAAAGGCAAAGAAAGGATTCACCCAGATATCTTTGCAGCACTCTGCCTTTAATATTTCAAGGTTGTGAGCATAATACTTGCATGCTCTGGGACAGAGAAATTCACTTCAAAGGAAGGGTGTGTTTAACCTAGAAAATATAGCAATTCAGTAAAATGGATGGTTTCAAAGTGTGTGTATCTGATACTGTGTGCACAGCCTAGGGTTTGGCTATGAACCCAGATTCAACTCCTAATCGTGTGAGGAGGCAAGGTGAGCACATGACGGCAAAGCCATCAAAGACGGTTGATCTGTCACCCTATGTAGGGAAACACACTCAGAAATAAGAGTTTCAAAGGGTCCTTCTTGAAGGGCAGAGGTTCTGCCCAGAACTATTTGCTCCTGAGGAACCTCTTTTCAAGAAAAGGTTATTTGTATGACTAAGGGGTTCATTAAGAACCCTTTTAATCCAAAGAACCTTTTATGAAAGAAGGAGTTCGTCAAGGCTTGTTGAAAGTGAGTGTTTAAAGATCCTCACCCTCAGATATCCAAATGTTTACCCATATTTCAAGGGTATTCCGCCATAGTTGATATCTTTACCATCACTTCCCATGCCATGCAATAACACGTGGTCTGCAGAAATCCTTTTTGTTTTTTTATGGGTACCCAGTGCTTGGCAGTTTGTATTTGATTTGGAGTTTTAGTGACCAACCTCTGAGATAGTTAAGGCTGTAGTTGTAGTGATTTTGATTGTGAACCATGAGTGTTGAGGGTTGTGCTGGACTACATCAGCACTTTAGGAGCCTCATGAAGCCCAAAGGCTACTAGATGTGGTTCCCTTGGCCCCAGGCTACCCTGTTAAACTAAAACCATGGTTAGACAAAGAGAGATTAAAGTGTATTATGGTCAGTTTCTATTTCTAGGGCCCCCCCTTTGGTGGTTTCCAGATGAGACCCTTGAGTATGGTAGATTCCCCTGGGTGGGTTCCTGTAGCACCCTTAGAACAATGGTTTTCAAACTTTTTGTGCCCAAGGCACACCAAAGAGCAAGCGGAAAACTCAAGGCACACCTGTATTTATATCAGTGTCGGCGTCGTCTTCATTGGTGCTTTGTTGTAAATCGATCCATTGCCCCACTCACGGCTTTCTCCTATTAATTGTTATCATCCCGCTTGCATTTTTATTTGAAAGTGGGTGCGCACAACATACAGATACAATCGATTAAAAATTCAGTCACAACCTTTTGCATAGGCCCAGTTGAATACCATTTGAGAAACACTTCCTTAGAAGGTGGAAAAGTTCTGGATAAAACCCCCAGGGAGGGTTCAGGCCGTAATCATTACACCATAGAAGGGTTCTCTGTTGAACCTCTCCCCTTTTCTGCCAAATAGTTTTTGAATTAATTCTGTTCAGGATTCTTAGAACCGTGGTGCTAGCTAGCAAACTAGGCCACGTTTCCACCAGTTCAGTTTTGAGCCACGAAACGACTGTAATCAAGGATCGGTCACCAATGGAGGGTCTAGCACGATGAACAATGGAAAGAAACAGTACTTAAATGGCAAATTATATGTATTACCTGGAAACTTTTGTTCTGTTATTACATATATTTGTTTTTTAATCCAAAAAACAAGCATGGACCACCCATTATTGAGGCCACCTGACGATTTCTCACTTGACTTCTCCATTGTTGCCTCTTCCATCCTCTTTTTCCAATCTGTAGAACATGACACACCAACCGATGTCATCATGGTTTGTACTTTAAGTTAAGACAAACCTGCTATTTTTTTTTTGTTCTGAACCAATTTATTGTTGGTCGAAATGCTTTCAACGGTTCAAATTTAGGAACAAGAACCGGAAAAGAACCTGTTTTGTGCTAGTGGAAAAGTGCTAATGGGAGTTCTGTGTGGAACCTTTCACAGATGGTTGTAGGTATAACCCTTTATGTTGGGCTCTAGGTAGAACAGTCTCAAAGAGCCTCAGGTAGAACCTTTATAAAAGGTTCTAGAGGGAATTTAAAGCAATGGGGGCAGGCTGAAGAACGCCACACGGTTCTAGTAAGCATCTTAACTTCCAAGAGTGAATAGCAGAATCTTTGCCTATGTGAATGCACACACATGTGTGTGTATGTGTGTGTCAATATAAAGACACCAACAGATAAGCTCCGCCGCCGCTTTTCAGCGAAGATGTTAAAATGATGCGGTCTGTGTGTGTTCCCTTTCTCTCAGGCCCTGCATCCACTGCCTCATCTTTTGTGCCTTTGACACGCTTGTACGTTCTGGGTTCTTTTTTTCCACGGTGCTGTGTCATGATCAATTTACCGCTCGGCACATGACGGCCCCTAGCGCCTCAGAGGATTTTCAGGACTTTGTGTGCAATCCTAGCCTGCCTCGCTTTCTCTCCCACATACAAAACGGGCATTTGTATTCTTATCCCGCTTTGGCCGCTGAGCGAGATTGTGTCCCAGCTTCTGCCTCTCTGATTCCAGGTTATTGTTTGGAAGAGAAATCGCACCAAATCTCGCCGAGCAGACACCGACCGGCGGCTCCTATTTTGAGGCAAATCTCGCTCATTTTCGCTATTTTTTCTCCCCACTCTGTTTCAAACTGTGTGAGGTCGGGGGTCAATCTGGTAATCTAACAGAGCTCTGGCTGTATGTGTGTACCTTGTTGTGTGTGTGTGTGTGTTTGTGTGTGTGTGAACAGAGAGAGAAAGAAAGAGAAAGCACTGGAGCATTTTGAAAACATCAGGCTCAATCAGTGCTCATTTGTTCAGGGACCCTGAGAAACTGAGCTCATTGCCTCACATAGTGACAGAGTGGGAAGGAACCATTGACAAGTGTTGTTCTATGCAGCTACAGTATGTTTGTGCACCTGCCTGCTTTTTAATGTGCTTCTGCCAGCGCCGAACACAAATACGGCTTGGCACGCGTTGAAACATAAAGCGACAATGTTCCAGACTTCAATTCTGCTCATCACTCAAGCTCAAACAGCAGCCAAAAAAGAAATGGTCTTGAGCTTTCTGACAAACCCAGAAAACATGTTATTTTGCTTTTTACTCCGAGAAATGAGTAAAATGCAAAATAACTGGGTTAATAATCCACCGAAGCAAGAACACGCCGTCGAGGACATTTGCAATTCAACGACTGTCATCAGCGGTAATGCATGCTACGCCAATCCAGCCAAATATTATATTATCATTCTGCTTCCGTATGCAGGTTGGTGCTGCTGCCACTGGCAAGGCTATGGATGCCTGTGTGTGTAGGTGGGCCCACATTATTAAGCTGGCCGGGACTGAATGTATTCACGCAACCTGCATCGTGTATTGCGTTGCTCATTCACTTGCACCCCTTCTATCTCTCGCCTTTCCTTCCTCCGTCACACCATCGTCCCTTTTCTCTCCGCTCCTTTCTTTCTTCTTCTCTGATCCTGCAGCCACCTGGCAAGTGTCCCACGGTGGAGACTTTTACAGCCGAACCTCCTTTACTCCTTCCTTCTAATTGAATAATGCACTGTAGTATAAAATCCCCCTCATTAAAGGGGCCTTCTATGGATTAAAATGCTGAGGCGAACACATTTTCCGCATGCAGAGGTAAGTTAATGTATTCGGTTACCTCCAGTAATGAAGCGAAAGTGAGAGTTGACCGATGTGCTCCGATTTTATGTTTTTGCTTGAGACGAGTGCCGATGGCACGCCTTGACCTCATGGTACGTGGTTTAAGGGCTGTGCTGAATGCTTCAGGCTCGTGTGTACCTGTGTGCGTTCGTCACTGGACATCATGCGTATGATTACTTTCTAAACGCAGCTGCTCAGCTCATCCCGTGACCTTTCAAATATACCTCCAAGCTGAATCTATATTTATGTTTAAAGAAATATTAATCTGATCAATAAATCATGCTCACAGTATCCCTACTGCAACCAATCCAGAGCATCCCAAGGTGATGTCCGCCAGCCTCAGTAGCACTGTAAAGAATCAACATTAGTTTTACAGTACAGCTACAGCACAGTATCTGTTAGTTTTAGTGCTGTATGGCAAACATGTTCCATTAATAATTAAAGATGGACATGTTTTAATTCCCCTAATTTGTCCACATACAACAGAACATGTCCAAGCAGAAATTAATGCATATTTCTGTTTATTTATTTTGTTTGTTTACTTGCTTACTTATTTTTGATCTCCATTCAGCTGGGGAGCAGGATCTCGGTTCTTCCAGTCACCCACCATTAGTGTTAAAATGACATCTTAATTTAAATTCACATTACATCACCCCTGGATCTCAACCACAGCACCACTGCTGGAAAAACAAACACGAGAGCAGCGTATCTAACAGTGTAATATGTCACATCTCCACATTAAAATGTCCAAAAACAACTATACCTATGTTGTGTATTACGTTGAGTCATGCCCTTACATTTTAATGTTCAAACCCAAAGAAATCAGGACACGGCACGTCATTTGGTCACCTGTCAAAGGTGTCGTATTCCTTTACCCCCTCTAGTCGCTCTAAGGTTTCAACAGTATGATATGATCACTGTATGATAACTGTATCAGAAATTATCTCAGTGTCGTGGTACCACAGTATTACAGAGTTTGTGTTATTATCAGTCAGAATGACCTTCATAGAAATTAAAATTGAAAGACTTTTTGGTTGAACAAACATGTTATTACTATAATTGAGACTTGAAACCATTTTGTTAATGGAAGTATGTGGAAAAAAAAATCTCCCCTTTGAAAATAAAAATAAAGGTGAAATTCTCCGTCCAGTTGAACCAGTATCATAGATAAGCAAATGTACATGGTATGATAACCGTCGACTTTTATATAAAGGAATACTTTAGAACCGGTATGTCACTGCAACCCTAGCTCTCAGTTACATAATTTTTAGTAACAGTAATACAGGTTTTTCCTGTTACACAGCACATACTTTTTATTAACTGGATGCCATTTTGCAACACAGTAATCTCTTAAAGATCTAATTAATAGATATATTTCAGTATTAATCTAGTAAATCACATTGTGCTACAATGGCAAGTGGCTAAGGCCAGCCATGGCGCTAATCCGTACAGTAAGCTAATTCATATGGACTGCTACATTTTTATTTTTATTTGTTTAATGTTTAAAATGGCTAGAATCTTATCTCATTGTAGAGCAGCGAATTCACTTAGCTATGCCTTACACTGCTCCCACTTAGTTTATCAAAACACAAATGAAACAATCTATGAGAGACGCTTAAGTAGCTAACCTAGCTAGCTAGCCTGCTAGCACACTCTGTTGTCTCTCTGCCTCACTCCCTGGGGGGGGGTTTCACCCTCTAATCTCCCTCAGATATTGGCAAAAAAAGATCAACAAAAAATTGCTATGCTCAAACAGGCAACCGTGCACTGCTGTCTGAAATATTTATGTTTAGCAAATATAATCATAATCATAAATATACACAAAAATTTGCCATCATTATAACTACCAGTACTAGTATTATGTGTACTGTAGTTCTGCATGTAGACTGTCCAGGTGATTATGGTGTACCCCAGCAGAACACAGGTGTATTTAGCTAACGTTAATGTCTTTATTACCTTGTATTTGTCAGGTGAAGGAGTAAAATAATAATCACTTATGTTGCACTGCATATGGAAGTTATGTAGACTGTGGTAGCGTTCATTCATTGCATATTTGTATCGTATACTGTAAAGCTGTACTTGGTCATGATATATAACGTTGGAGGATATGAGTTGGTTTTGGTTTGGCTATTTCATGAGAATGACATGACTTAAATGTAATGTAAATAAAGACAACATGATCCCACACTACTTCTTGACATCATCAAAGTCCATCGTTTGTTATTGTCTGATGGTGGCAGACATATTGTGTGTTTAACTAGAAAACTGGCTGAATTATAGATGCCTGTCTTTAGACTGGTGGCCCCAATACTGACTGACCTGAGACCAGCCACAAAGCCGTGGCATCTGCTTCCTCCCCCTGAGACCCACCTCACGACAAAGACCGAGGCTCTATCCTCCTCTCTCAGCCCGCCTTAGCACATCCTGACTGGGCACACACCAACTCCCTCCCTCCCCGACCAACAAGCTTCATATAATTCATTTAACCAAACCTACGCGGGCAAACCGAAAAGCAAAGAGCCATGAAAAGGGGGGTGTCGAAAATGTGGACGCCATTGATAAAGTTTGGTAACCAAATCCTTTCTCTTTTGCCTTTCCTTGTTTGAAAAGCATCCACAGTATAATTTCGAATTAACCAACCTCATCCTGGTATGGATATGAGATTTCTTCGCCTAATATTGATATGCAGAATTTTCTCATTATCCCAGGCGAATGAAACCGCTACAAACAACACCCGGGCAACCGTGTCTCATGCGAGTCGCAGAGGGGAAAAGAAAAAAAAGAGGAGAAGAAAGAAAAGTTAATGTTTAATTTGTGAAAACAACGCCCTGACTAATGAATTTCCTAAGTTTGTTTCCTCGCTTACAGCTCCTTGTTTGGCTTTGTTTTTAATAGAGCATGCTGATTTAGAAAAATGAGGGGCAGGAGTGCAGAGAGGGAAGAAAAAAAAAGGTGTTTGTGCAGAAAACACCTTATTTGGACTTTTTCTGAGCTGATCCGACCGTGCTCTGCCAAAATGAGATGTCGGAGCTAAGTGTAAGACAAGAAACAGCTTACATGAGGAGTGCATTGCCAGAGGCATTTTAATGATCCAGGGGTCTAGAAACGTGAGCAACAGACGGGGCTCCTCTGAGCCCCAGACATGAACTGAATTATTACTGTGTACAGAAGCCAACATCTCCTCGTAGCATCGCATAAATCTAACAGAGGAAAAAAAAAAAAAAAAAAGACAGGTAGCCGAGTGTCACCGCGGCCTCAAAGATGTGAGGATATGAGCCGAGGAAGAAGGCAGGATTCGTCTTCTGTGGGGGAGTTCAGCACGAGTTCAGAGGCGACATTTCTCTGGAGTCAACCTGAAAAAGCATTGTTGGAGAAATCGCTCCAGTCGTGCAGTAGCATTAAATGCAAGGCCACCATTACTCTAAATGTAGCAATTTGAATAAAGAACATAATCAAGTTGCACCCAAGGATTTCACAGAAAAGTGTTTGCTATGAAAACGCCTTTAAATCAGAAAAAGTATTTTGTAAGAGTAGATATAATTTCCCCTAGATTTCATTTTAGAAGCTGAATGTCTTTATTTCATGCTATTATGTGCCTCCGTGTAAAATATGCAGCACCAAAATTTATAGGTGACTCATACTTCTTCTGTGACTGTACCTTTTTTTTTTTTTTTAAACCTTCACAAAGGCGAAGGAAATGTCTGGAATTAAAAAACACTGTGATATGAGCAGCCCGCCCGTTCCGTCTCCTCGGCTTTCAACTCCTCGCTGATTCTTGTTACTAGAAATACTGTAGCTCTGAAGTGGAATAACTTTGCCGAGTGCTGTGACTTTGTTGCACTCATGAAAAGGAGCGCTCTTAGAATTGCACGCAACAGCTACAGACAGTGAGGCATACCAAAGAGACGCACACACACACATATTCACACACACACCTACTTTTGCAGGAGAGAGGTTGAACGCGAAGATAAGCGGAAGGATATCTGAATAGCTGCGTGTACATACCTCCAGACCACACTACAGGAACACAAGCTACTGTTAAATTCTTCTTTGACAGCATGTCATTGATGGTGCCGACACACACAGGTAGGATGGACACACCCTCTCGAAGACAAAAACAACACGGAAGCAGCGGTGAATGCCGCGGTTTCACCTTTTCAACTCCTAGAAAGTTCATTTTAAAGGGACAGTTTACCTCAAATTTAAATATCCATATTTTATCTCTTCCCTGTGGTGCTGTTCATCAGTCTAGATTGTTTTAGATATCAGCTGCAAACATGTCTGCCTTCTCTCCAATATAATGGAACTAGATGGCACTCAGCTTGTGGTGCTCAAAGCACCAAAACATACATTTAAAAAACTCAACATCAATGTGTCTTTACGGAAATCATGACCTGGTTACTCGAGATAATCCACAGACCTTGTTGTGAGCAGTTTCATGAAGGCACTATTTTCTTTCTGCCAAACTATACCTGCCAACCATATCACTGCCCAAAAGAAGCGTGCATCTACTCATTGACAAAAGACTCATGCTTGTGACCCCTCTGCCTCTGATATCGATGCCAAAGGCACCCTTTAGCGTCTTCATGTAGGAGCTATTTTCTTTCTAGCAAACTACACCAGCAAACCATATCACCACGCAGAACGAAGCGTGCATCTACTCATGGACGAGAGGCTCGTGGCAGCAGAGCCCATTTTCATTCCCTGGTATTTGCCACGCCCCACTGCGTGTAATATTGACGCCAAAAGCACCTTAAGTATCTTTATGAGATTATTGTTTTGATATTACATCACCTAACTTGTGTGCCTTTGTTCCGTGTAAAACCACAAGTCACTGTTTTGACGTGACGTTTCGACATAATGGCAAATAGATAGACTTTATTGTCTACCTCCATGGGAATCTGTCTTTGGTTTCCTTTAAAACAGCAAAGGCATGAAAAAAACACATTGCACAATACATCATCAAAGATGTACGTAAATTTGGATGTGATTGTCCCACACTGACGTGACAGACCTGAGGTATTTACCTCATGTTACGTTATGGCTAATAAGCCAAACAGGATCCTTTTTTTTCCTAAACCTAACCAATTAGTTTTGTGCCTAACCGAACTGTGACTGTTTCACAACATTAATCATGTATTATAATGTGTTTTGAGCTGTCCATCATTTAAAGACGCTAAAGGGCGCCCTATGTGTCACTGTCAGACGCAGAGGGGCCTTACAAAGTCTTTGTCAGAGCAGAGCCTGTTTTCACTTCCTGGTCGTCAAATAGCGACACACTGTAACGCACCTCTGCGTGTAATATTATCACCAAAGGCACTCTTTAGCGTCTGCATGAGACACACTGGACATTATGCAAACTCCAGTGTGGGCCTACTTAACGCAATATTTGATGCTGAGACTGTGTCGGTATTTGATGACCTGGAAATGGGAACAGGCCCTGCTGTCACAAACCTCTTGTCCATGAGTAGAGGCCTGCTTCCTTCTGCATACATCTCGTAAATTCGCTAAAGGGTGTCCTATGTGTCGCTATCAGACGCAGAGGGACGTAACAAAGTCTCTGTATTTGACAAACTGAGATTGAGAACGGGTTGGACAGCAGAGGATTTAAACATTTATGGTGTCCTCCTCAGCTGAACTCTAACATTAGCTCGTTGAAAGAAATAGTCCCTTCATGAAACTGCTCACAACAAGGTCTGTGGATTATCTTGAGTAACCAGGTCATGATTTCTGGAAAGAGACATTG
>JAPZEB010000016.1:13523379-13538501 GCA_029783705.1 Chaetodon striatus
GAATGGTTGTCTGTCTCTATGTGTCAGCCTTGTGACGGTCTAGCGACCTGTCCAGGGTGTACCTTGCCTCTCACCCAGTGTCAGCTGGGATAGGCTCCAGCACCCCCACAACCCCCGAACAGGATAAGTAGTTACAGAAAAGACAATGACCTTTAAATTAATATTGACACATAAAACTATTTTTTATGAAAGTATGTGTAAAAATCTCCCTTTAAAAAAAAATAAAGGCGAGATTCTCCTTACAGTTGCATTTTTTTTTCCAGTACCATGGATAATGTTAGCTCTCTCAGTGACAGCTTTCCAGTTTGGGGTGTTCGTGCTTTAACATGTTTCTGTACTAACTGCTGCTTAAGGCTGTGAAAATTCTCCATGTTTTTAGCCATGACCCAGATCTTCAACGGTGTTTCACCTGACTTCTGAAAACAGTTGATCTACTTGGTAAAAAACAGTGGCTAAAGTTAGCTAAAGTCCGCTAGTTATGAGTGGGTGGGTGCATTCAGTTAGCTAATGTGAGCTAGTAACGTTAGCTTAACAGCGGTGCTTCCATGTACAGAGTTGATATACACAAGCACATTTACTCATCCGGCCAAAAACAATATGGCAGTCGTTTCAGTCGTGGTCAAAACCGTACACAAACAGTTATAATCCACTAAGCTCCCTCAAAGATGCAAGAAATGCTCTTGACATGGAGAAGTTTTCCTTCCACTTGCTCATCAGCATCAGTTTCACTCTCAAAATCGACCCGCCATCGGCTGTTCAGTCGGTCCTGACCTAAAACCATAGTTTCTGGGGGACTTTAAACTGCAGACGCTGAAGTAGGAGACGCTTTCATTGGCTCGTCTGTAACAGTAGTAATGTTAGGAGGTCTGGAGGACGAGGTAAAGAGTAACGACGATCATGTCCGCACCGAGCAAAATCTAATTTCTTTGTCTTGTATGGATCACATCCAACATGAGCTTCAACTATCTGACGATACCTGCCAATCCAGTGTGCATATTTATCACGCCCTGCCCTCTATCTAAATTTGGGCGTCGTAATTGCAAACAAGCAATTCACGTTTTTAACTACTGTTGCCAGATGTTGGTACCTGAGAGAAAAAAAAGGGATAAAAGTGCCGCAAAGCACGCTGAAAACCTGCCGAAGAGCTTTGTAGAGCCGCAAGGTACGTCTTCAGACAGGAACCAGACACGCCCTGAAGCCAGGAAGCCAGCCGCAGAGCTGTGGTGATGGTTTTGGCGTCTGGCCTGTTTTCTATCATGAAACTTGATGGTTATCATACTGAGCAACAGGATGCAGAGTCTCACCTTTATTCTATTTAATTTCAAAAACATACTCCCATTAAAATAAAGTAAAAGTCTTGTTGTGATAAAACATCTGTTGAACCTCATTAATAAAACCCTCTGTTTTCATTCCTTTAAAGTTCACTGTAACTGATAATAATAAGTGTGTTGCACCATATACCGTGAAACTGTGATATTTTCTGAGATAGTAATCATACCATGAAAATCCCTAACCCCAATACACACACATACACAGCAGCAGACATACCGAGACAGAGGATAAGCTCTATGTGTGATTAAAAAGAGCAGAAGAGCAGAATTTTGTCAACTACCGCCCCTCTAAAGCTTGATCAAAAACTTACATTTCGTTTGAGTACCAGATAAAGGTATGTTGGGTATCAGTACGAACGTCCAGGTATTGGAATCGGTACCGGTGTTTGTTCAAATGTGAAGAGTACCTGACCCTTGAGATACCATGTCAGTTGAAGCATCTTTTTCTTCACCTGTCACCTCTTAATAAACAAGTACCCGTTGCGCTAAGCAGCTTTACAGTTGGCCGGTCGGAGCTAAAGGTGGCACCTAGGGGGGTAAATCATGGATCAACATGTCTGGCTTTCATGGCTCTTATTCTCATTTTCACGAAGGCCACGTGTGACGACACGGCCGGATGCTGGATGGGGTTTAAATCGCCGCCCCCTGACGTGGGGGGCCACGGACCCTGCTGGCAGTTCCCTTGACACCCTGGACCCGTGTGAGCAACACTGACAGGCAGTGATTCATCTGATTCATCACCATGTTCCCTCCACAGTGAGGGAGGAACGGAGAGAGACGGAGAGACGGAGAGGAAGAGGAGGGAGGCACACAAAAACAGAAACTTTGCTCATCAGAGGGAAAAAAAAATGCAACGACCTCTCTGGCACCTGTTTGAATCAACATCAAGACAACAAATGGCCGATGACCTTTTCTGCAAAACAACAACCAAAAAAATCACATCATTACTGGACTGACTCTGCCGGACATTTTTTTGCAATTTTGATGAGGTACAGTGTCACAGTAAACAAAACTCTATTGTTTTGCCTATTAGTCTCACAAACAACAAGCCTCACGTCTGATCCGTGTTGTGATCCGGGCGCGTCGACACAGGACTATTCCCCAGGGCTGCACGGCAGAAGGGCTAAGCGATGTTCTCATTTAGTCGGTTCTAGCATCTGCAGTCGATACGAGAGGACAGCTATGGAGAAAACAACAAGGCTAGCGTGGCATATCATAGACCTTGGGAGCCTTGTAAAAGTCAATTTGCTGTACAAACTCCTCCTAACAATCGCCGTGAAAAACAAGTCTGCAATATGGTGAGTGCGCGATGATTGATAGTGCCACAGGAAAGGCAAATCTGCAAAAAATGAATAGGCTTTATCCTGGTGAGCCCTATCTAATGCGATCGCTGCCAAGTATGAAATGAAATTCCATTTTCGACGACGTCAAATTGAAAGAAGCGGCGAAGAAGAAGGTGGCATCCCCGACACTGCCACTTACAATCAGCGGCGTGGAGAGCAATCAAGGTGGCATGCGGCTTAAATTTCTTGTCTGTTCCCCCCCCCCCAACATCTTTTTTCTCTGTGTTTTGGCATCTTATCATGACAAATGTTGCGAATGAGTTAGGGCTCCTTCAATCACTGGTGTTTATTTTTAAATGTGAAGACAACTGAGCTCATTCATTGTATGCAGAGAAGCCAAGAAACACTTCTCATGGTTTCCCCCTATAGAAACAGGATGTGAGAACCTCAGTATTAACACATTATGCAGAGTAATAAAGCAGCAAGCAGCTATAGCAATCTCTCCCCCCTGACTTCCTCCCTCAGTCGCCACCGTTCCTGCCGGCGTATCAGGTAAGTCTAATCCTTAGATTAGTAATTGCCTTAGAGCGAATGCATTCAAATCACCAAACCAAATTATACCAGAAAATGCTGCCCGCTGCAATTTCATGAGTATTACTGTGCACTCTTACTCCTTCCATTTTCCTTTCAGAACATAAACAACAAAAGCCCGAGCAGCCATAGATTGAATTAAGCCGTAATAGATCCAAAACAATTTTGATAAAATTAGCCACAGTCGGCGGTACGCAGCGCCTCACAAAAGGGCAAGCACTAATAATAATGTGGTAATAAACAAACCAGCTCATTGCACGTAATCTCATTTCTTACTAAATGCAAGATTTCCAGATTGTGTTTTTTTCACCTTTGGCTCCTCTTCCTGGTATCCAGTGAAGTTGCTATAAAAACTGTTCACATATTTTGTTCTTCTAACGTGGTAATCAGCAGATTGCTTTACATGACTTTGCCCCTGGAAAGTCAGATTTAATGATAACGAAGAGAAAAGTTTCTGCTTTCTCCGCTTCCTCCAGAAAATAAGCTGACCTGTATCGGCGACCCTGGAGGGCGGGGGATGACCAAACATTGTTAAAGCTCCTGTGGAACCTCTTATCAAGTAATTACCTAATTGAGCTCAATGAGTGACTGACTGCCACAACAGCTCCACAGATAAAATCACGCCATCAGGGGAGTTAAGTGGTGATGACTGCCACAGAGAAACACACAAAGGTTCGGACAATGGTGGCATGATTGCTTAATCCTGTGCAAAGGCAAAGATTTTTTTTTTTTTTTCATCATTTTGTACAACATCTTTTACTGGATGTTAACAGTGTACCCATCTATCAGCCAAAAAGCCACTAGAATATCTGAATATAGGAGAGTATACCCGCTTCCTCTGCCGAGTAGTACGTTCACCTTATCGACTACCACGACACCAAAACCATTAAAATAGCAGACAACTTTCACTTTGACAGAATTAAAGACACTTAGACCATTAATTGATGCAGAAAAGACACAAGTTTGCGCATAAAAATTCAAAAAATGCAGTACATTAAGTGTTTGATGCTTACAATTTTCTGGCAGAAGCCCTGAATACTCCCATTTGTTCCCGTTGCTAACGTGACACTACTTACTGGACATCAACTTGTCTTTGCCGCTCTAAAACAGTGGCACAACTTGCTCTGTAGGCTGCTGTCATAGAGCAAAAAAGAACTGATTCCCGGGACAGCAGCTGTTTTATCTGGTTGTGAAACTACTTCAGAAATAACGTGGTACCAGACAGGTGCATACTCATGTACTCGCCGATACCCAATCCAGCATTTTAGGCAATATTAAAGGCATTTCCGATACTCGTATCAGTATCGGAACAACTATATTGATTTTTGTACACCATTTTGTGCCTTTTCTGCATCAACATTTGTTGGAGATGTTACGGTACTTCCTGATTCAAGTGCGCCTTTCAGCTTATAGCAGATTGGAGCGTTGCTTTTGAGTTTACATACAGCTACGAACTACTTTACTGTAGGTATTGCTGTGCCTTTGAGGATTATTCTAGCAGTTTGTCATATTCAAAGTCCTCTGCTATTCTGAAGGTCTAGTGTGGTGTCTCTTAAATGGTGTGCCATGATGCCAATCCAGGTGTGCCGTGGGATTTTGTGATAACCACACATTATTATGGCAATATTTAACAGGACCTATACATAAAGTTCTGAATAGATTTTTAATTGACTGTATCAGTGAGGCAAACTCTAGGTAAAAAATGTCATTTAATTTGAAAAACTTTCACAGGGAATCTATCGCCATTTGCACGTGGGAATTTTAAGTGTGTGACACATCAAAAGCCCTGATTGGCAGCCAGTGTGAGGGATGATAACATTTAAAAGGAGAAAGCTGTGAGTTTATTGTACAGAGCAAATACAACAAAGCACAAGCGAAGACGACCTACCACCGAAAGAAAAGACACAGTGTCAGGAAAGCTACCTGTCTTATTTTTTCTTACTCTTATTTTCTTATGCAGTGATTACAGAGATAACGCACGTTATAGAAGCTAGTGTGCACAGATATAAGTACAGGTGTGCCCTGAGATTTTGGCTTGTCCTCTGATGTGCCTTGAGCACAAAAATGTGAAAATAACTGGTCTAGTGTGAAGGATTTAGTGGCAACCAACTGGAACTTCTTCCCTGTCCCAACATTCAGGGGGAACTCGAGGTCCTACCCTAACAAATTTTGACCATCGAACACCTTTGATTTCCTACATTATGGTGAATTTTATGCACCAATTTATGGTGGAAATGTCTTCCTAATTCAGTCGTACATAGTTGCTTCATTGTCTAGCAGACTGCAGGGGTTGTATACTGCCACCGTCTACTTTACCACAGGAATTGTTGTGTCTATGACTCACATTTTAGCAGTTTGTCAAAATGAAAGTCCTCTGCTACGTTAATGTGTGATGTTGCAGACTGCAACCAACTGAAACCTCTCGTGTGTGCCAACATTCAGGGGAATTAGGGGGCCTCACCTACGAAATTCTGAGCAGCAAAATCTTAATTTCCTGCACTCTGGTGAATTTTTATAGACCCGTTTGTGTTGGAAATGTACTGGTACTTCCTGCTTTGACTGCACACAGTTGCTTCATCTTCTTTCTGTCTTTTATCAAACTGCACCGTTGCTTCGGTTGCATACTGACACCACCTACGTAACTGGAGGTACTGCTCCATCCACGAGTCCCACTGTAACAGTTCCTCAAAATAAAAGTCCATCACTACGTTAAGGGTCTAGTGTGTGGGATTTAGAGGCATCTCGCAACCAACTCAACCTCTCCTGTATGCCAACATTTAGGGGAAGTATGGTGGCAAACACGAAAACTAACGGCCCTATCTAAAGCCAGTGTTTGGTTGGTCAGTGGGAGAGGACCTGCTCTGTATGTAGACACAATCGGCTCGTTCTAACGTGATGAAAATACAATGATTTTTCTTTTTAAGTGATTATACGTGAATAAAAACACAGTCATAAATCTATTTCTGCAAGTAAATGCCCGATAATCCTACACACTGGACCTTTAATGTGTCATTAGGGGGCACGTGTCACCGTGTCCCCCCCAGAATCTACACCCATGATCCCTCGTACAGCTGTTCCTATTAAACCGAAGACACCTGTAATGCCACGTCACCGGGGCTTTGCAAGTTTCAATTAGGTCAGTTGTGGCTTTTCGTAGGTGTTTAGGCAGCTACATTTTGTAGGTTAAAACAAATGAGGCCAGAGGCAAAGTACCGCATTTCCATATTGGTTTCCTGATCTGCCTGCAGCCTGAAGGGCAATCACATCCTATGTTTTGGCTACAAACACCATCCAGGTGACCTCCATTTGCATGGTTATGTTGTTTGTCCTATGCGGAGGGGGAGGGGGGGGTGAGGATTTGCCCTATGCAAATCAGATCCTCCTCGCTCGGCTGTATGCGGCTCACACTGGAGAGGTTGCAGCTACAATAAGGCACAGGAGGAACAGCTGGCCAGAGCGCGGGGGGTGAACACCGGGGGCCGGGTTAAGGACAGTGTCCAGTTATGCTTGCTGCATCGGCCCCGAGGCAGAATAACCCGGTATAAGTGTGTGGAGCGGGGGCTTTGCCTGCCCTGAGGGGCTGCGCTGAGAGAGCACAGAATACAAGCTGCTGTGGCTCACCACTGATTAAAAGTGATCCACCTGGGCACGAGTGGCGCTTTGAAGTGCAATGATAAAACAAAGGCTGATGGCTTGTGCTAATTCGATGGCTAAGTGATTTCATTCCTCACTACATTACGGCTGGACAGCATTATTTTCTGGCACTGGACAGAACAGAAGCTACTGCCAAAAGTAATAAAGTTAAGTGTTCTGTTAAGTGCACGCACTACTCACCAGCCTTCACATATAAGGATCAGACACGGGTATGCAAGGAGCAGAAAGGCCGAGCTACGTGTGGCGAAAAAAAAAAAAAAACAGCAAAAGAAACTACGGCTAAAATAAGTTGCAATCAGAGGAGTAACAGGAAGAGATGAAATGTCAAGTCTGTTGCCCCTCCTGCTCGAGCCCTCAGCAGATGCTGGGTGACACGCTGGCTTCTCCCTCACAGTTAGATCAGCTTAATGACTGTTTAAATGTCTGACGGGCTAAAAAGAAAGGCTCGCCTCGCCGATAAACTCCCTCAGTTGCCTGGTTACCTGCCCGAGCAGGTTGCCTGTGCAGTTATTGTAAGATTAGGTAGGCGAGGAGAGAGAAAGACGGAACCCGATACCTCGGGGATTACAGTCAATGGTCAGCACTATTCTCCCCCCCCCCCTCCCCGTCTTTTCTCTCTATCTTTCCACCCCGAGTCCCTTGTGAAACAGTGGGGGCCATTCTCCGTGCGGCTAACAGGGCCGTCTTTCTTGTGCCTGTCTCTATCTCTTCCCACAGACGGACAAAAAGAGAGGGGGAGCGGTGAAAGAGAAGGGGTCTGTGGGCGAGGGAGTGCTCGCACATATCATCACTTGTAATAAATCTTAACCAAGCAGGTTCAGCGTTGTTTGGGGGCCAGTGGCGGAGGTTTTTGGAGGTGACGTGGGCAGCTTCTGGGGGGGCACCAGAACTGACCATTAAAACATCTAGACACAAGAGAAACGAAGGGGCGTTAGAGTGAGAGAAAATGAAATGTTAATCTGTGATGATTTCTCATCAGCTCTTATTTTTGTTTGTAATAAACACTGTACGTATAAAATATTTCATGGGGGGCTTGCGTAAGGCCCCAAATGTCCTGAGTGCGTCCCTGTTTGTGGCCAATTGTGCCACAAGAAGATAAAATGTAAGTACAACCTCTACAATACGAGCCCATCTCGAGGAAGTAAAACTAAGAAAACATAATAAAAATATAACCTTAATAGTATTCATTGACGACTCCATTTTCCACCACTAATCCAAATCTTGCACAAATTGTTCCCTTAACTGAGAAACACGAGTGCCCTTGAGTGTTTTATTATGTCTTTAAGCTGTAGTGGCACTTACGGAATATTTCTAGATCCCTAAAAGCGAGAGCATGACCGCTCCGCTACTTAATCTAATACAGAGGTGGCCGTTTAATGCCATAATTGGAGCACATGAACACACACCTTCTCTTCAATTAGCTCTCTTGTGCAGCCATTAAATTACACTCCATTCACCCCAACAGAACGTATCAACAGTGAGTATTTACCGAGCCCGTGGGATATAAAAGGCAATTTGAATACCTGCTAGCTATTGTATATTAAATACCTAACAGGCTGCACCACACAATAAACACGGAGGATATTGCCCAGCAGACCAGTAAACACTTTCTTCACTATTACAATTTAAATATCCAGGAATCACAAGAAAATGCTCTTTGTGCATTATGGGGTTTTTTTTCTCCCCTCCATGACACCGCCTTCTAACAAACGCACAGTCCATAAAAGTTACCGCAGCATTAATGTAGAGAGTAAATAAATAATTATATAAGTGGAGCATAGTGACACACAATACATGCTGCTGCCGCAGCAGCAAATAGAGTGCCCTTTTAATTATGCAGGAGACATCCGAAAGCAACAGCACTCCTCACACTCTGGGAAGCAGCTCAGTGAACACACCATATTAGAAGCTGTTAGAGACAGAGCAGGGGGAAGAGAAGGGATAGAAGTAAAAGGGGGGAGTGAAATGATTTGAGAGGAGTAATAGCGAGAGGGAGGGGAAGAGGGGATATAGAGAGATGAGAGTGGAGATTTAAAAAAGAAACCACTGCGAGAAAAAAGGCAAGGCGGAGAGAGCATTGTGAGGCGGGGGAAACCGGAGCACAGAGAGGGGAAGGCGTGCGAGGATGCAGGGCCGGCTGGTATAGAATAAATAAAGGTGAACAAAGAGATATCTGGAGGAGAAGAGACAAAAATTGCGCGAAAAAAAGGCAACAATCCAGCTGAGAGAAAACAGCACTCCAGAATCCTAAAGTAGTAGTGCTGACACCAAGTAAAAGAAAGATCAATAATTCATTAGACTGCCATAGAAAACACATAAAACAATAGTGTTCTTTTTTCCTGCAAATCAGCTGACTTCATTATGTCTTTGTTTCTCGCTGTTGTTGCACATCACAGCGGAAAAACAGCCAAAAAAATATAAAGACTGAACTGATAAAAGCCCACATTTGAATATCACATCATGCCACCTACACCCTTTTTTTTTTTTTTTCTCCAGCTCTGCAAATGGAAGAGAAGAGTTACTGGGAGGGAGAGGAGAGGAGAGGAGAGGAGAGAGGAGGGGAGGGGGAAAAAAAAAAAAAAAGCAGAAACAAGAAGGGAGGTAGCTGGAGGGTCGATGGAGGAGTGGGAGAAAAGCAGGTAGAAGACGGCAGACATTTATATATACGAGGGGAAACAGATAAAGGGAGTAAAAAGGAGAAGCCGAGGCACAATATGGAAGGTGATATAAAAACGTCCAATTTCACAGCCGGGTCAATGAATTGATGCGGACCCCGGAGTGCGGGAGAATGTTAATATGACCTCCTGGCCAGATGTTCCTACTCAAGCCGAGACTGTAAAACTGACTCACAAAGCCATGTTTGTGCTGCCGACATCTACCTTTCTCTGTCTTATCCTCTTGAAGACAAGGCAGCCTTGTCACAGACTTGAAGGGGCAGGGCAGGGCTTGACAAGGGGGAGTGTGCCCCGGCCCCTGGCAGGCTCCCCTCTGGGATAAAATAACTGCAAACCAAACCCTTATGTGAGCTGTCTGCAGCACTCCAACGCAGGTTAGCAGACGTGACACGGCAGACGGTAAAAGGCAACACATGCCGTGATAAAAGGGGGGAAAGTTGGACGCGTTTGTTGGAGGGGTAGCAAAACCTCGTTCGTAGGCTAATCTAAACCTTTCTCTTCCTTTTCAATATTACATGTGAATGGCACTCCAAACCAAAACAGATCAATACCGCTAACTTGACACACATTAGCACCATAAAGGCAACAAGACTACTGAGACTAGCCCTGTCAGAAAGCATTATGGTGGAGAGAACACTAAGAGGAAGAAACAGAAGACATTTAAGAGTGGTGGAGGGAAGGAAGGAAAAAAAAAAGAACATGGAGACGTGTCTTCTTACCTGTTTGTTGTACTTGTTGATAGTTTGACTGCTGTATTCGGAGCAGTGGTCAGATCCAAGGGAAATGTTATCTCCGGTGCCAACAAAGGTGTTGGCAGGGGGCAGGTCCTGAACCGCCTGGTGCTTTTTCCCAGCCGTTGGCGATTGCGGGTGAAGCTGGACCGTAGGGAGCGGGGAGCTGGACTTGTAGTGCCGGGCCAGATCTGGGCTCCCCGGCCCTCCGTTGACCGAACGGTAGCGGCCCATGCCGGGGCTGTCCGAGAGCTTCTCGTTGACGCCGTCGTAGCGCTGCCCGTTGGGTTTGGAGGCCTCCACGGTGACGATGCTGCTGTAGAGCGGCTGTTTGGACTTCTGTTTCTTCTTGTCCTTCTTGGGATTCTTGGACTTGTCGTGCTGCTGTGGCGTGAAGAAGTCCTCGTGGTCCTTCTTGCCGGCCTCGTAGCCGTTCTTATTCTTGGGGCGGCAGTAGCGGGCCATGACCACCACTAGAATAATAAGAATAACCGTCATGATGCCTGAAACGACTCCGATGACGATGCTCAGCCGCTGTTTGCTCAGATCATAGTTGGGGTCGCCGGCGATGTTGGTGTTCAGGGACGTGCTCAGGCTCTTCGCCACCTGGGCCTCCACAACTGTAGAGTTGGACAGAGTCTCGTTGACATACACGTGCACGAGCGTGGTGGTGCTCTGAGAAGGCTGGCCACTGTCGTTCACCTGGACGACCAACCTGTGGAGGCCGTAGTGCTTCTGCTCCAACTTCCCCACCAGCGAAATGACCCCAGTGCCCCCGTCAATCTCAAACAGCTTGAAGGGGTTCCCCCCAATGATGCTGTAGTTCAGGTCGGCGTTGATGCCGGTGTCTGTATCGGTTGCTATGACAGTCCTGACTACTGTTCTGATGTTGCTGGAGGGAGGAAGGAGGGTGTAGGAGCTGTTTATTGGGAAAGTGACAGTGGGCGCGTTGTCATTCTCATCCATGACAAAGAGTGACACTGTGGCGGTGGCGGATCTGGGGGGGTCGCCACCGTCCACAGCTTTGACACGGAAGGTGTAGGTGGTTTTCTGCTCTCTGTCAAAGGACAGGGTGGAGAAAATAGTCCCAGTGTCGTTCTCAATAGAAAAGATATCCTCCTCTTCCTCTATAAAAAGGCTCATCTCTGCATTTTGGCCCTTATCTGCGTCTATGACCGTGACCATGCCGACCGGGCTGTTCGGCTCGAGGTTCTCTTTGACGTAGAAGGTGAACACATCCTGCATGAACTTTGGCTCGTTGTCATTCTTGTCAGCCACGAGCACGACCACTGTTGCAGAGCCCTGAAGAGTGTTTATGCCCTTATCTTTGGCTATCACTTTGAATTCGTAGCGCTCCGTTTGCTCTCTATCCAGAATGGTGTTTACTCGGATGTCTCCACTGTCTGCATCGATAGAGAAAATCCCATTTACAGACGAGTCCAGGGAGTAGGCGATTTCAGCATTCTTCCCACTATCTGCGTCAATGGCCGCCACTGTTGTCACCCTCTCGCCAGGGGCATTGTTTTCAGGGAACGACACCTCTACTACATTCTGGCTGAAGATAGGAGGGTTGTCGTTAGTGTCGCCCACTTTGACGATAAGAGAGTTATTACTTGCCAGGCTGGGGCTCCCTGAGTCCACAGCCACTATGACCACATTGTATTCCTGTGTGGCCTCGTAGTCCAGCGGTGCAGACGTGTGCAGGAAGTATTTCTTTTTATTCTGCTCACCCTCCATCTCACTGGCTGGTTTGAGCTGAAAGGGAACATCCCCGACCACCGTGCAGGTCACAATGCCGTTCTCCCCCTGGTCTCGGTCTGACACCTGAACCAAGGCGATGGGTGTGTCCACCACCACGTCCTCGGCCACGTTGGCGATGCCATCTTTCAAGAAAATGCGCCCAATTTTCCGTATCTCTATCGCGGGGACGTTGTCGTTCTCATCCTTGATGTTCAGCACCACAGTGGCCTTGTCCATTTTGGGCGGCTGGCCTCGGTCACGGGCCATTACCGTGAACCTCAGTTGGCTCACTTCTTCACGGTCGATGCGGTGCAACACACTCAGCCACCCTGTGTTCTCATCCAACCTCAGCAGCCTCCTCACTGACTCCGTGGCCGCCCCGAACACATACTCTATTTGACCGTTAACCCCCACGTCTGCGTCAGCCGCCTTGAGCTGCAGTATGGGGGCGCCGGGGGAGCTGTTCTCCGGTAGGTCAGCCTCGTACACGCTCTTCTCAAACCGAGGGTTGTTGTCATTCACGTCGGTGATCATCACCCTCAGAATGGCCTGCGAGGAGCGAGGGGGATCTCCTCCGTCCCTGACACGCAGCGTGAGCTCATAGGAGTCTCTCTGTTCCCTATCAAGGGCCCCTTTAATGATGAGTTGAGGCTGCTTCTCTCCATCAGTGGTGTCAGCAACTTGCAGTTCAAAGACGCTGCTCCTGCTCGCGCCTTCCTCAAATCTCCTCTTCCCAGAGAACGAATCCCCAGAAGAGCCCAAGCGCCTTGAGTTCTCCCCATTGTCCTGGATAAGCTCGTATCTCTCTATTCCATTTCTGCCAAAATCTCTGTCTGTGGCTGTGGGCAGCAGATAAAGGGTCCCGATGGGTCTGTTCTCCTCCACAGACAGTGTCAGGACAGGGGAAGGGAAAGACGGGGTGTTATCATTTATATCTAATATGATGACTTTCCCCTCAAAGAGGTCGACCCAGCTCTGGGCCGGTCCAATCACTGACACTTCAAAATCTATAAAGCACTCATTTTCATCAAAGATCATTTGGCACTGCTGTAATTTTTCACGGTCTATGCGCCTCTCGTTGGTGGTGAGCTCACCTGTGATGTTGTCTATTTTGAAAAAATCTGAGCCCGACTCCAGCGTGAATGTCACCTCGCCGGAGCCGGCGACGATGCCCAGGTCGCCGGCTACGTTCCCGACTCTGACATCGGCGGGTCCCTCCTCGGCCAAACGGTACCGGAGCACTTGCTTGGCAGCGGGCTGATGCACAAGCTGCAGGATGAGCATGCAATAGTACAAATAGTCCACTGCACCAGTAGTCCTCATTGTTCTCCAATTGGGGGGGAAAAATGTCCACTTAGGTGTGAAAAAAATGTCCAGGGGAATAAAAAAAAATAATCACCAATAGAGAGTCCGGATGTGGAGGTAAGAAAAAATATTTTCATGAAGAGCAAAGCCCTCTGCTGCGGGATGCGTGAGACTTCATCCTCCGGACGACTTCCTACATCGCTCCTGCTGCAGTGCAAAGCAGCAAGTGCACGGGCTTCTCGTCTGCTCTGTGCTTTTCCTCCTCCAGCACTGGATGTTAGTTGCTCTTTCCTTCTTTTATTACACAAAATAAAAACACCGCAATGTTAAAAAAAAAAACTCACCAGAGAGAGAGGCTCCGTGCGCTCCCGCAAATATTTCAATATCATGCGCGTAAAAGCCAAAAAAATGTTATAGTCCGAGCATCACATCACCAGAAAGTGAATTCAGTCCATATCCCGCCGTTTTACTCACAGTTTGTGGCTACAATCTCCTCTCTTTTTTTTTTTTAGGGGTGAGGCTGCAAAATCCCAGCGTCCACAGAGGATCATTTAAATACCCGCGCAGTTTTTCGCCCCCCTCCAAACTCGGCGGAGTGGTGACTGCGCGGAGCCTGTCAACTCTCCGATCTTTGTGAATATGAAGCAAATTACCTGTCCGGCTGCTCTTCCTCCAAGTCACTTGCAGCCAGCACGCGCACTTCTCTCCTCTCTCCTTTTTATTTCTGTGCAACTCCACAACGCAAAGCAAAGAAGGCAAATCAAAAAAATGTATATCCGCAGGTTTTTTCTTTTTTAATTCTCTCTCTCTCTTGAATCAGGAAACGTCGGTTGAATTCCTCAGTGTGTGTCCAGCACATTCAGCCTGTTCCCTCACCTGCAGACGCGCCGCATGTGTTGGCAGCCCCTATCTGCAGCACTGTGAGAGGGATTCACAAATGATATTGCAGTCTCTCCCTCTCTCTCCTTCTCTCTCCACCTCCCTCCGGTTTCTCCCCCCCCCTCCTCCTCCTACTCCACCACCATCCACCCTCCTCCTCCTCCTCCTCCTCCAAGCAGCAGCAGCAGCGGCAGCAGCGCGCACGTAAACAGGGTCGGACTTGGTCTTGATCGCCGGGTCCAGACGCCAGCAGACAATATTTGACGGAAAGAAGGGGGGGACAGAGGAGCAGATGCCTCAATGATGGTGGTTTTGGTGAAGCGGTGTTTTCTGGAGACGTGGCTCCGCACTTTGTGAGCACATTTCGGATGCTTCACATGTAACGCTCCTGTGGGCGATGTGGCGATTTGTTTAAAAAAAAAAAAAAACCCACACAATTTTAATGTCTTTTACATGATGATAAGAATCATTTCACTCTGTGGTGTGACGCGAGGATGCTGCCGCGAGAGATGCCTCCCAAAGCCGAACTTTTACGCACACAAGTTGTGCTTTTAAATATGACATGAGACAGCTCCAAAATCTCTGACACAGGCGAGACAGGACGGGACGGGACGGGGCTGGCTGTGTGCGCAGTGCCGTGGTTTCCCTGTTGTTACTAATATGAATGCGTGTGGTCGCCGGTGGCTCTCCGGCGCGGCGGGCTCGGTGTCTGTCTGTCTGTCTGTCTGTCTGTCTTTCGCCTGTTCAGTCCACTCAGCATCCAGGAATGTGAGACAGCAGCCATTTGAATGCATTTGCGTAAAAAACAGGAATAACTCCCACACACACGCGCGCGCGCGCACACAGTGCGCGGCGGGTTTCTTATTAGGCCACTGCGCAAACCCAACTCCTTGTGCACAGATGAGTGTGCGCGGTGTGTGTCCTGCCACATCC
>JAPZEB010000016.1:13630556-13641417 GCA_029783705.1 Chaetodon striatus
TAACGTGTAGCTAATGTGTCAGTATCTTACAACCTCCTCCACCATCGCATCATTTGTTGTTGTTGTTTGTGTCATCTATTGGCTGTATCTATGCCATCATAAAGGACGCATGGAAGTATGACGGCAGTGACGTATACAGCAATTGAAAAGGACGTATCTATTTTTGTACGATAAGGGAGTATAAATGAGCCCTAAGAACCCCAAAAGAACCCTACCTTCAAAAAGGGGTTCTTTAGAGGCAAATGGTTTTTCCCTTCAGGAATAATTCTTTTGGAAACCTTATTTCTAAGAGTGTAGACCTACTTTTCTGCAATTTGCCATTATTAGCATGTAGCTCATTAGTTCAAACGCTAATAGTTTCTTGCATTCAGGCAACAGTATAAATTAAGTCATTGTTAACCCCTGCTGGGTGGGATTTAGGCTTAATTTAGGAGAAGAAGCACAAAAAAACACCCAGTATAGCAGATACTGTGAGAATAACAAAGATGTATAATAAGCCCATACACCCACAGGAAACATTTGAGACAGTGTGAACATCCTTTAACATTGTCTGCAGTTGTTAGCCAATCAATTTCCTCCTCCTCACCATATCGGAAGTGGAGTCGTCTGTGATCCATCTCTGTGAAACCGATCCTCTCCCTTAAATGGCGCAGTGACCGCAAAGCCGAGCGAGCAAGTCCCTCCACCTCTCTCCCACTCCTGTCCATCTCACCCCTTAACTTTGAACCCCGATCAATAGCTCTAAGTGTAACACGATCAATACTTTGGGTATTGCCTTGATGCCTGCAGCGCCAAAAATATACAAAGAGGCAGCGAGGGTCAGATGGCCATTTTTACGCTTCCTGGAAGGGCAGAATGTGATGAATCATGAGTAATTGTACAGTTTACAAGCAATACAAGGAATTTTCACTCTTGTTTCTCATACTTTAGTTTCCCTTTTGTTGCACGGCTCCCTCCTCCTCTTCACCCCTCCCTTTCTTCCTTGAGTCACTCCTGCACATCTGATTGGTGCGAGGGATCATCTGGGCTTCAGCATGGATGGATGCATGTGTCAATATCTAAAGAGGATTGGAGCTCAAATGAGGGACTGGACTACCTGAGAAAGCAGCCAAGGGAGAAGATGCTGAAAGCCAAGTGAAGCAAAAAGCTCTGAAACACAGGCAGCAGTTTGTAACTTGTGAATTTTAGCCCGGCAGCCAAATTACAGTCATGCATTGATTTTTTTTTTTTACCTTTTCCTCCGATTTCAGTCGTGCCCTCTTAGCATCCCATTCCCTTTATAGTTATTTCTTTTCATTGTGTCTTTTTTCTCTTTATCTGTACTTCATGTGCCTGACATGAGTGCTCAACAGAGTTTCAAAATTACATCTTGCTTCATCCTCCCACTGATCCACATAACACACACCGTAATGCCGTTGACAACACCGAGACAATGCATTTTCCTTTTTGAGATTCAGAGGTCTATTTTGAGATTAAAAGGCAATTTAAGACCATCTGTTCCTCCGAGCCAAACTGTATGAGAACAGTGAAACGTGTCATATTAAGTGTGATTGGTAACTCGCTTTAATCGATGTGCAATTAGTGTGCAAAGCTGCAACAGGAAGTCACTCGCTCCTTGGAATGTTTATTGATGTGCGCCACTGCATGTTAATTACATGTAAATGATTAGAGCTTGGTATCTCCGAAGTAATGACCTTTTTTTTTAAATGCTTTCGCTTTTTTAAATTCCAATAGTGTCCTTATGTAAAGGTAAAAAGTTACTAGATTTTTAAGACCGATTCTGATATTCCAAAGAATCTTTAAATATGTGAGGATAGTCTACATTAAAACATGGAAAGTGGAAAAAAATGGTGTATCCACCCCATGATTTGGATCCGTTCCAACAATTACAATTCAGTTTTATTTATAAAGCACAATATCTCAAACCACAATTTGCCTCAGAGGGCTTTACAGCATACGACATCCCTCTGTCCTTTGGGTTCTCATTTGGCCCATGTCACAACCTTGCACCAAGTTTCATGAAAATCACATTAGTAGTTTTTCCATAATCCTGCTGACAAACTGAACCGAAAACCCTTGGTCGAGGGTAAATACTGATGGGTTTCACATCTTCACCAGAGTTATATTGCTAATTGTTTGGAGCATTTCTACAATTATGAAAGACAAGTATAACTTGATTAATATTAAATGCACCTAAAAATGAAGGAATAAGTTTGTCATATGTCATATCAACAGTGTTGGTATAATAATGTCTACCTTCAACAAGCAATAATAATAGTAATAATACATTGTATTTATAGAGTGCTTTTCATGGTACTCAAAGACACTTTAGATTAGTTAAAAACGATCATAAAATAGACTGCTCTTTTTTTTTTTTTTAAGTCATTTGAAATATTAGTTTGAAATGAGGTAATTACATTTAGCCACTCTCTGACTTTGACAGTTTGGAAGTTAGCTTGCTCGCTATTTTACCGGGACAATACTGTGCATTCAGGATCCGTTAGCTTGCGTAGGTAGAGGGGATTGGAGGAGATGAATGAGCAGAGAAACACTCAACCCAGTGGTTTTGAAGTTATTTTATTTACATGTTGTGGGTTCTTAGCTGCTCACTAACCAACTATTGTTTAGCTATACTCAGTTGATAAGCCATAAGTTGAGGACTTCCCTGGAGTACAGCAGTCAGTCACTGAGGTGAAGCTAACATCGGATAACTTCTAATTGTAGTTAGCTTGTTTGGTACTTCAGCTGGAGTTTGAAGCATTGCAATACATTTTTTTGTAAATGTATTGTATTCCTGTGGTGTACTATTGTTCTGGTTTTGCAGTGTGTTGTACTCGGTTTCTGTGTGGCTACATGTGTTATCGCATGATCTGTTGGGTGACCACCATTGAAGATGTCTCCATATCTTGTTCATGTCTGATGAACGGCTGCTACCCAAAATGCGTACATCACCCACCGATCTCACCGTCTGAATTGCAAGGTCATCAGCTACATTTGAAGTAGAGGGGTCGTTCTTAACATTGTCTCCAAAATGTAAACAGTATGGCGCTCCTGGAATGAGTCCTTAAAACTGGAAATTAGTTAGGATTTGTGCACTCTTGGCTCCCTCATCTCTAAGTCAGTAGGTTTTTAGTTAGATGCCTGAAATAAGTTCTGTAGTTCACAAAGTAAATACCCCACTTGTGAATTTTGAAGCTTTGATGTGTTTTTAAAAAAGGTGGTTGCTAACAAGTGGCTGAATAAGGCTACAGAACGCCACAGCTTGACAGTGTCGTCGTGGTCAGGACCTTATATCATATGATCATAGTATACTTCTTCTGTAGCTTAACGTTAGCTTTTTACCTCTGCCGTTTGCATTTGGGCTTAAAAATTTCAAACAATGGTGTTCATTTGTGAAGATTACCTTGCTGAACAAAATTTGCAAGTACCGTAAACATTTGTTCGCCATAGACCTTACTGTCTGCAATCATCCAGTATCCAATGGAAAAATCCTGTGGGCTTTTAGACGAGGCAACCAGGACGATGCTGCTTCCGTAAGTCGGCCTACAGAAAAATGTCATCCCTGCAGCACTCTGGTGTGCATAATGAAAAGGCTTGGCAATTGGTGCGCTTTTCTACACTGTAGCAACTATATTAACAAATTTCATGAAGACGTTCTTGGGTATTAAACAACATTACTACTGTGAAAGCTGAGAGGCAGTGGTGTGGAGGGGCAGGGCGATGGTGTGTATCAATCGTTATAGATGTGAAGGCAACCTAAATAATTTCTCAGAGATTGCCCAGCAACAGGCTCTGTGCAGAGCTGACCCACGGTGCATAAAGCTGCCGAATATAAATAATTAATGCAAAGAAAAGATGGAGATACCACATAAATCAAGTAAAGTGCTTAATTATATAATTAATCATGCATAGCTCAGCGCAAATCACTAAAATAGAATTGATTACAATGCTAAGTGTCTGTAATTGATTCATATAAGTGGACACTGATAATTATCACCAACCCAATTAAAAGCCAGATAAACAAGCGATCTCGTGGAGGAGCAATACTTTCTGTCTCATTTCAAGAGTCCAAATAATTTATGAGCATATTTATTACTCCGGTGGCTCCCGCTGAAGAGGAGTTCACCAGAGGGATGAAGCACGGTAAACCCAGGGGCTGCTTTATGAAAAAAAATGCGGGGCAGGGCAGCGCTTGTCCAGACATGGCTGACATGGTTTTGATCACAACTCCTCATGTTTCTGCTCTATACTTTACTAAGCCCGGGGTGCACTGGGAATATGCAACAGTGGCAGGTGAATCAGCGCAAGCATTTGTTTACTTCACAGAAGCAGGAAGGAGAGCTTGACGGACTGCTCAGCATGCAGGCCACTGGCTGTGGAGAAACATTTATTTATTCTGTCCAGGAGGAGGTTCAATCCCAGGAGGAGGCGCAGTCCCTCCAAGAGTTGTCTGCTGTGCGCACATTTCACTGGTGTTTGTTGGAGTGTGTGTCGGCATCTTTAAACTGGAGATATCCTTGCACTTTGCACATAGATTAACTACTTTCTCGCTCCGTACAAACACAAATAACGTGTTTACTTTTTTGTACGTGTCTCTGTCAAGGATATCATTAGGAAAAGCATCACAAGCACAGAAAATGGTCTCTTATAACTTGTGCAGTATCATTTTAAAGTTAAATCTGGCTTTTACTTTGAATGTATAATGGAACTTAATCGAGGCAGCTGTTTTCAGTCATGAGTAGAGGGACTATTTCTTCTGCAAACCTTTTAAAAAGCAACAAGAAAAGGCCATTCCTGTTTGTTTAAAAAGTTAAAATCCATAGTTTACCTAAAGGAAATTATATTCTCATCATGTGATGCGTTAAACATTTGTGAACATGTGTGTTTTTACCCATATTGGCAGTATATTTTTGTGCTTATAGGTTAGGTAAGGTAGAACTTTAATGCCCCCGAGGGGCAATTTGTGTCACAGACAGTAGTCATGAGTACAACGGAACAGTCAGTTCAAATATATAACACACAGTATCCAGTATCACACACTGACAGGGGTAAATCATGGACATTAAGGGTCAGGGCTTGGTAAGATAGGCAATAGCAAGCCCTGGTCTACAGCAGCCTTCCATTTAAGCCTGAACAGCACTCCTCCAACCCCATAGTTACCACCACTTTAAAAATCTGGCAACAGATTAGACAGCACTTTGGCTTGACTTCTCTGCCCCTAGCTACACCTATCTGGAACCTTCACTGTTTTCTGGCAGCTAAGACAGATTCAAGATTTGCCTCCTGGCATGGACAAGGTCTATCCTTCTTGGATGACCTTTATGTTGATGGTTGTTTGCTAGCTTTGCACAATTTCTCTCCAAATTTCATCCTCAGCACTCTGATCTGGTATTTTCAAATTCGTGACTTTGCTAAATTCAACACCTTAGCATTCCCACAGGCTCCTCTGGCATTTGGTATTGACCATTTACTTGCAGTTACTGAACTGTCAAGAGGCCAAATTTTGTTCATATACAATCTTTTGTAAACGATCTACGATCAAGTCAAACTGGGGAGCCAATTTAGGCATCATGTTGTCAGATGAATGGTGGCATTTATCCTCTTCTTGTGCAAGGCTTAGCATTATTTAGTTCAAAGTTCTTCACAGGATCCATTTTAGCAAAGCTAGATTATCGAAGATCTATCCAAACCTCTTTAATATTTGTGACAGCTGCTCTCAGGCACTAGCAGATTTGACTTATATGTTCTGGTCATGCCCAAGCCTTGTGAGATCTTTTTTTGATGTTATATCGAAGATGGAACTGACTAAATGTTGTTATTCTATGTCAAGATGATGGCATGAGATGTTTGGAGGCCATTGGATTTGGGGTACTTAAGAACACAACTTAAAACCAACAAAATAGCAACATCATCTTTAGTTAGTATTCTACAGCAAATTGACATGAGCATTAAATGTTGACCTAACATTGAATTTTGTTCAACCAAAACCTAAGAACCTCTCTGATTGAACCTAAATTCAACAAAATATCAACGTCTAATGACACTGATGGCCAGCTGGGAAGTTGAATTTCGGTACATTTTGGGTACACCTCCAGTGTCAGTTTATTTCTAAAAGGTGTTTAAAAAATAAACACATATAGAGACCAAATCACAACGTTTATTCACAGTAACTTCAGGGTAGAAAACATTCGCGTCATGTACATAAAATAAAATGGTGTCAAGCAAAGGCTGCCTCGGTTGGGTAGTTTTTAGCAACCTATAAAAGGCCCGTCTAAAAAAAAGTTTAACTGTATGCCATATTTAGAATATTTTCACAGTTTTAACTTGCCGTCAGACAGCTCTTTCTGAAGGGGAACTAAAGCCGTTATCTCAAAGCCACCGGACGCTATTGACAAAAATGATAATTTTACTGTTGGTCTACCGCTGCCTCGGTTGATAAATGTGCAAGGTAAAGCAGAGAAAATATTCCAATACAACGTACACTGTCACAGATATTTTTTTTGGTTGGATCTTTTAGGTGACTAAAACACATTTTACTGGGGCTCTGTCCACAGCAGAACGTTGCTTAGCCTCCGTGCCGGTACTATTGGTTTATTAAAGACGCTAGTAAAGCAACAGAGTACATAAAATAAACACTGCAGAAACGCCACATAGGTCGGACCACCGTATACATCTTTAAATTTTAGAGTTATGGCTGAAAATGACAACAGAAATAAACAAGTTTGGCAATTTGACATGTCTCTGCAATAAAAATCAATTGCACGGTGATTGCTGTTGGTGGTGCGACGTCATGGTGATTCAGTCTGTAGCTTCGGCAATAAAAAGACTGTATGTGGCAGGGGTTGCGAGTACAGCCATAATTAAAGTAGATGTTTAGTCAAGTGTGAGCTGCCATCATCAACCCCAACAGGCCGCCATTTTCACCCCCTTAAAAAGTTCCGATGAACTTCACGGTACATACTGCACTTAAAAAAGAAACGCTTCTTTCCTTGCCAAAATTAACATTTAACACCGTCGACTTTTATCAAAAGAACACATCACTATCACATCAACAAAACTAATCAGGGAGGAGTGTTTTGGTGATGAATCATCCTCTTTCAGCCAGTCGTGTAAAATGTTTGAAACAACTGTGAAAATGACTCAGATAGTGCGATGGAGCGAAGAACTGAGACCAACTTCTCCAAGTATAAAAATAACACTGCTCTCTGGGAGACTCAGACAGGGAAGGTGACACAGTTATGATGTTCCTTTTAAAGTTGAATTCATGGTGGTGAAGTTATTCAAAGTCCAGTCACATGTTTCCAGGCATTTCTTATGTACGTTAGTTTCTCATCAAATGGGCCACGTAATAACTAATATAACTTTTTAGCTATGTAGTAAAAAGGACCAATGGTACAGAAAAGTAGAAAATAATAATTTACTGGTATTTATTTCTAAGCTTTCATGTGTTTAACTGACTAGTAATAAACAGGGATTTTTGCTAATATTCAATATGCTGATATGTAATTATTTGACCAATATCAATATTGATATACTCACTTTTTTCCCTACGTAAACTTAAGTGATCATCAAGTCTCTTCTTTTGTGGAGTTAACATCATATTGTACATGTATACTCTTATCGTGACGACCCACCAGCGGATAAAGACATGAAATACATTACGTTTCAATGTATGTAATATTCAGTCATTGTGCAAATTAAGAAAAAGTACGTTTGCTAATTTTGATAGTTCATTTTAAAACCAATATCAGCTGATACTGACATGATCGTGCATTCCTAGAAACAAATATTGTTGAACTCCACGTGATTTGCCAACTCAAGGCACCAGACAGAGCTCTGAAAAAGTTTTTCTTGAATACCTTGCTCTACACGCCTTAACACACATAGTGCCTTTTTTTTCATGCAATTAATTCCACCGCATTTTCATAATAAGTCGTCACATATCGCCGCTTTGTCTGTGGACTTTCACGTCTAGTATTACCCACTAGGTATCCATCTGCGTCTAATGTTGATTTTTCAAGAAGCCACAACCAGCGCCAGGCATCAACAAAAGCACGTGGTAAGGTTTAGACAGAAACATCATGGTTTGGCTTTACATCCATACAGGAAGCAAACAGTGGACTCCTGGGTGAAAGTCCATCCACAATCATTTCCGCCCCCCATAGGGACTTTCGAACTCCTTATATGATATAGTTACTGGCGGCATTTCAAGCATATCAGACTGCCGCGACAGGCACCATATGGCCAACCGTCGGCGTATCATAACATCACAAAAGGTTCCTCTGGCCATGTTAAAAACTGACGCCACCCAGTGGCGTATCATCCCAGGTGAAAGTCTGGGGTTTGTTGGACCAGTCCACCACCACTCCCACCACCATATAAGGACTTTACAGCTCCTTATGTTACATCATTACCAGCAGCATTTCAAACTAACGCTGTTTAGTGGAGTATCACAACGCTGCAATATGTGCTGTCCAGCCACGTTATGAACTGACGCCACCTGTCCGCATTGCATACCGCTGTGACAGCTGCCATTTGGTCAACTGGCAGCATATCATAACAACACAAAGTTTTTCCAGCTGTGTTACAAAGTGTCACAGCCCAGCGGCACATCCTACTGCCATGAAATGTGGCTTTTGGCGTTGGTGTCCAAAGCAAAAATTACTTACAAAGCAGCGGTATTAGATGACTTCAGAATGATATGGGGCCGATTAATTCCACGTCAGTGTGTTTTAAGTTACTCATTTTTTCCATGAGTTCTTCAAGACAGATATTATGTCGCAAAAAAGTGATGATATTTTGTTTGTTTCTTTTCCCACAGAATAGTATCCTATTTTTTATTTTTAGTTTTCTCACTGTTAATGAAGGTATCATCCAATCACACTGCCTTTTCCGCACTTTCATGTCATTGACGCCGTTTCATATTTGTGTGTAATGGCCTTAATGTAAATACATTTGCTCTGTTACAGAACATCAAGTTAATCATATCGAACACAGGTGTATCTCTAGTTGAAGAGTAGAATATGGCAAGAGCGTTAGCTTGAACAGGAGGTCTTAAGAACGACCAGCTGTGTACAGATGACAAATGTTTGATTGCCCATAAAGCTGTGTCCAATATACGTCCCTAGTCACCCTTTTTTTTTCCTACAATCAGGATTTGAATGGAATAAACAGAGCAGAGTTTTATGCGGTTGTTTTTTGTTGTTATTTACTTCATGCAAATAAAAGAAACTAATTAAAAAGACAATGAAAAGATTAAAAATAAATCACAAACACAAGTAACTAAGGGCACTAGTTCTCAATTTTAATGAACATTAACTGCAACTGTACAACTGTACACAAACCTCTTTGTACATTAATTTTGAATCCTGTATGCTAACGGTACGGTGACCTTTCCCAATGCCATTTAGAGGAAGGTCATCTGGTTTGACCTCAGCACCAGTAATGAGATGACGACAGTATATCAGGACCGACTCGTCTGATAGACTTCTCCATCTGAGTCACAGAGACACTCCACAGATACCCTAGAATTTAACCTTAACAGTTAAATCATTTACCGAGGGGGGAAATCCTGTGATAGCGTGGCTCGTCTGACCTCCACTCTCACTGCTCCCAAACCAACCTCCCCCCATCTGTCCCCACCGGCTGCCTCCAACCTCTGACCTCCACCCCTCCCAGCCATGCTAAGGGAAATCTAATCACACGTATTTGAGATTGCAGAACGCGATACGAACTTCCTCCTGCAACCAGAAAAAAAAAGTGATACGATTTTATCCACTGGCTGCGTGCCGTGAATTCCAACCAGCGCCTGAGTACATTATTTATCTGCTTAGAAGGACCCTTCTGCCCTTGGTGATTTTCACCCATCTCCAATTTTCCTTTTTGGTTTTGATGGGAAGATAGTTACCTGGGGTTAAGTGACGGTTAAGTAGCCTGTCCTCTATCCAAAGGGGAAAGGATTTTCTTTTCTTCTGGAATTGCAGTGTTATCAAGACAACAGATTAACTTGAGGTGTTACTGGTTTTCTTTTTTCAACTCTTCTTTGAAAATAGCACCAATTAACACTTTACCTCATGTGCCTGCAGAGCGAATGTGCTGCCCACCAGGATGCTAAACTCCATGGCAATGATAACATTAATTCTAACACACTGCACACCTGAGATGTCCTCAGGTGCCTCTCTTTAAAAAGCTCTATCTTAACAACTTTAATCTCTGAGGTTAATTGGTAGCTGCTATGCTCTTCACGTTTTGAGATGTCACTTTGAGACCATGGATGTCAGGAGTATAGACTGCATGTAACGATGGACCAAGCGTCTTCACTTCCTCCCAATATTCCAAATCAAAGCCAAAATATACAAGTTACGGGCGCTGCCTTCTTGCTCTCGTGATAACATTTATAACCACAGTCTGCGCACTTATGAGAAAGTGGAGCCGAGGTATTGAGTTCCTGGTCATACAACCACCCACCCCAGCCAACATTTGTACTTAGGACGCATTTGGGTATTTCACATTCCCCTGCTGAACGGCAATGTCTGCACACTTCCCCAAAATCTGAGATTGAAACGTACGCCATGCAGCTAAACTAGGTACATCACCTATACGGAAACCAATCGCTGTCTAATATGGTAGACACTAATCGAACAGGAGGGGACAGAGTTTGACGCAACACCAGCAAAGGAACCTGAAACCTCCAGAGAGCAGAGTTAGCATAGTGACAGTTGGAGGGTGCAGTTTTTGGATGTAAACTGGAGCTTCCTTTGACTATCATCATAGAAAATATTACAACACACTTTCACCCCCAAGTTGTCAAATACTGATGTATGGTTAGTGGCCCGATACCTCAAACTATGACACTACAGGT
>JAPZEB010000016.1:13755225-13771967 GCA_029783705.1 Chaetodon striatus
CTACAGAGCAACCAAAAAAAAAACAACTACAAAGGGATCAACTCAACTACACAAAGATGCAAATTGACAACAAATAGGCACATGCAGACTACAAAGAGACACAACTACGAAGAGATGTGAATCAACGACAGAGAGACACAAATTTAATACGAAGGGATGCCACCTAACTACAAAGAGATTCAAACTGCCTACAAAAAGACATAACTTGGCTACAAAAACATGCAAATTGGCTCATAAGAGATAATAATTTACTACCAAGGGATGCAACTCGACTAGAAAGAGTTGTGAATCGACTACAAAGACATGTAAATTGGCTACAAAGAGACACAACTTGACTACAAAAAGATTAAAATTGACTAAAAAGAGACACAATGTTTACTACCAAGGGATGCAAATTAACTACAAAGAGATACAACTGAACTACAAAGGGAGGCAAATTGACTACAAAGAGACCTAACTCAACTACAAAGTGATGCACTATCAAGAGAAACAAATTTACTTCAAAGAGAAACAAAGTGACTACAAAAATCTAGCACAAAGAAACACAAATCAACTACATAGTGAAGCAAATCAACTACAATGAACAGATGTAGAGAAAACAACCTTAAAGGCACACAGGTGTCAGCAAAGCTGCTCAAAAAATTAACACTATTTAAAAAACTAAAACTCATTAGAATCTCAACAGCCAGTTTCCAGCCTTTGGGTATTGGATTCAATACGGGGAGAGAAAAAGCTGGATCTGTCCATCCCCTCTCTAAATATGGTGGAAGTGACATTCTTTTTACATGGAGGTGAATGCTCAAGTTCTGGACAACCCTTCACTCCTCTTTGACCAGATGAGAGCACAATGAATCTGTATCTGTGTCCGCTTTGAGAGTCTTTACTGGAACATGATAACAATCATTATGAAGATTACATGATAAGATTATCATGGGTACAGATCTGATAATCAGGATGTACTTGACATATTTGCTTCCTTATCTGCATAATCCCAAGCATCCAGTGAAAGGCTTGTTGCTGTTTGTCCAGAGGATGTGAAGACCCTTTCTATTTGCGCTGCCGTTTCTGACAGCTTGTATGGAACCAGAGTTCCAACACATTTTGACAGCTCCCAGCCCCCAGTACTTATTGAGCAAGTGCAGCTGACACATTCATTCCCAAAGTCATTCAGCACAAGACACCCGAGGGTGCTCACATCCTCAGCTCAGTGTCACTATTTCTTGACCTGATTTGGAAGTCCTGAATACCTATTTTGCACACTCCCCCTCTTCTATGTGTGTGAGCTGCAAGATACAGAGTGTGCAGGCTTCTCTGGATGAAGCTTCGGGCATCTTGTCTGATGAATCACCTCCTTCACTGTGCTGTGTCTGCTTTACCAGCCTCAGGCCTGACTGCATACACTCATTCCCAAACTATATAGTTGAAGTCGACAAAACAATCTTAACTCAAGCTCCAATGACCAGCTTGTTTCAGAGCTTTCAATCACTTCACATGGTCTTCATGAGCAGATGGAATTGTAGATGTAGGCTTAGGGTTTGCTCCTAAAGCTGCTGTGATATATACTTATTAAGAATATGTTGCTTCCTAAAAGATTGGAATATGTGTGTTGCCGTCATACTCAGGGGCACTGCACTTTATAAGTAAAGGCCTGGGCTTGTTTCAGTGTCATTTTTAGTACTTGGCCAATAAGATACCTGAGTTAAATTCAGAAATGATACAACACAGTGCCTCTTTTTTTGTTTTGTTTTTTGAGGAATGTGGATCTTACTCTTAAAGACCCCTTCTCTTTTAGCAAAATGAGCTAAAGTTCTCAATATTTGAATCTTGTCTATCAGCTATATCACAATATTACTCAAATAAAATTAAAAAAAACGTGCTAAATATGGCAAAATTCTGATTTAAATCAGAAGGTATCTGTTCAGTAAATAAAAAAAATACAAATCTGATCAGGCTTTTAATGCCATATTTTTACACTTATAATGTATATGCTATTAATTTTGGTCTGCACCAAAAGAGTAATGAGGTTTGATACCTAGTCTAAGTCAATTAACTTGTCATGTAGTGAAGGGTATAAGCAGGTATACTGGGTATACCCACCTCTTTTTGTCTGTTTACAATATACCAAAAGATCAGCCAAAAAAAAACATTGGAATATAGAAGAGAGTACACCCACTTGCTCTACTGTAAGCTACTCATCCACCTAGTAGTACATCCACCTCATCAACTACCTCCACACCACTGATGAAGAGTACTATCCAGCCTGTGAAACCAGTTGTATGTCATCTGAGGTTGTTGAGGAGCTTTATCAAGTCCGGGTAAAAATTCTTACAATAGGTCTGTGTAACACAGAGGGAGCATAAGTTGGGGAAATGCTGATATCAGATGTTATGAAATATTATTAAAATATTATTATATAGAGGAAAATAAGGTTCTTCTGTTTTTGGTGCGTGACCTACATTGGGGACTATACTTCAGCATATCTTAGCTGTTGCATGAGTTTTGACCTTTTGACTATATTTTAAAATCTGTCTCTTCAAAGTCTTCCAAATTTAGTGAAGTGCAATATTAAACTGCAGTACTCTTGCAAAGGAGAAGGCTGGGGCTATTCTATGTTTTTCTTTTCAGTGCACTCCCTGAAAACACCCAAACCAACTATATGTTAGTCTGTCTCTCAATACTGGATCAAAAAGCTTGGGATAGAATCCTACCTGTTCAAATCCTATTTGAATAATTATATTACAGTAATCAAGAAGTCTTCTGTTTATTCTGGGTCTTTTTATACATGACTCCTTTTGGAAAAATTAATTAGACTACAGAAATTCTCTTTGTATACCTCCGACTGGAGACAGCTGTGGCCTGAGGCAATTATGTTTTCAAGTTGTCCGTCCATCCGTCCCATTCTTGTGAATGCAGTATCTGAAGAACACCTTAGGGGGAATCTCTTCAGATTTTGTCACAAATGTTCACTTGGACTCATGAATAAAGTTAGTAGATTTTGGTGGTCAAGGTTTCTGTGACGTTGCATCCATCTCATTCTCGTGAACCAATATCTCAAGAACAGCTTCAGAGAATTTCTTCGAATTTGACATTAACATTCCCTTGGACTCAACAATTAACAGATAAATTTTTTGTTGTCAAAGGTCAATGTCTTTGTGACCTCATCTGTCTCATTCTTGCGAACATGATATCTTTAGAACACCTTGAGGGAGTTTCTTCAAATTTGGCACAAATATTCACTTGGACTCAACAATAAACTGATTGGATTTCAGTGGACATAGGTCAAGGTCAGTGTCACCTTGCATCTACCTCATTCTTGTGAATGTGATATCTCAAGAAAGCCTTGAGAGAATTTCCTCAAACTTGGCACAGATGTCCACTTGGATTCAACCAAGAACTAATTAGGATTTGCAGGTCAAAGGTTAAAGTCACTGTGACACTTTCTGTTTCCGTCGCATTCTTGTGAACCTTGTATCTCAAGAACATCTTGAGGGACTTTATTTCAATTTGGCACAAATGTCCACTTGGACTTATTGATGAACTGATTAGAATTTGGTGGTCAAAGGTCAAGGTCACTGTGACCTCATACAATGTATATATATGTTTTTTTTTTAGCAAAAACTCAAGAATTTATACATTAATTATGACAAAACTTCACAGAAATGTCTAATCGGATAAAATCGTGAAAAGATGACATTATATATCTAAAAGTTAAAAGGTCAACTTCCCTGTGACATCATAATGTTCTGCAAAAACACCTTTCTGAACATTATTCAGTGTTATATCTCCAGAACAGAAGGAGAGACATTTTGTCAGTTACTGAATTGGTGACTGTAATCTCCGTTGTTCACCTTGAAACTGTGCTGATTGCATAGATCTATGCTGCTGGGCAGATGATGTGTGTAAAGCATTCATGTAGGACATGGATGTAAACATTAAACGCAACTTGACGGGTGCATGGAGGTAATTCTGGTTCTTCTTTGAGTGTTTTGCCACATGGGCACAAGGCAGGGTCTAAAGTAGCTTCAGAACTTCACAACAAAGGCAGGACAACAATCATTTTGATTCTCATTACTGTTGTTTTATTTTAGACAAGAGTTTGTGTGCTTAGAGTGTTGACAAAGACACACTTTGCATGTTTTGATTTTTGGAGTGTCTGTTGACCCCGATAGACTTTGCTGGCAAGATGCAAGCAAGACGGAAGAAGCTTACAAGCAAAATACTTTGATCAGAGTCATGTGTCATGATGGAAAATAGGAGGGAATGTCATCCAGGTCATGTTTGTACCAAAGGCTGTTGACCATTCATGATGATAGCGGATCAATTAAGATATAACACTGGTGGTTGGTGCATCTGCTGCCGCAGTTTGATTTAGAGGATACTTGTATTTTAATAGGGTTATAGGAGAAAGCAGGAGAACACCCAGTGAGACCATATATAATGTCTGAAACTGGTAATTTATTGGATTTTATATAGGAAACCTGCAGGCAGTGTGTGTATGTCTCTCCACACTCTGCTAGTTCCTGAGTCTGAGCGCTGGATAACAAGGTAAAACAGTACAAAGTGGATTGCAGCCATGCAACAACAAACCTGTATGAATACAAGTTGAGGGATTAAATTTTAATATCTATTTCGTTCTCATTATGCTTAGATGGTGCATCTTTGATATACAAACGGCCCTGTTACAGACGCTGCTTCAGATGTTTGTCTTAGCCATTTCCTCGCCAATTTCCAAAGCAGTTGGCACCCATCAACATTCTAACAATGTGCCTTGGCACCGAAAAGCCATTTGCAACTATTTCAGAGCTGGGGAAAAAAAAAACAAAAAAAAAAAAAACAAGCGTCTGCTGTTTTTAGTTTCATTCTGTTCTCAGACTGAGCATCTGGAGTTTCTTTTTGAGAAGATTCAAAAACAAATAGACTGTAGGGGCTCCAGAGTTTCAGCAGGTCTCTGAGAGAGCCATCTCTCTATCGCTCTCTCCCCACCATACCATGCTGTTTATGAAGATTACACAGCATACAATGTACTTTATAATCAGTATGTTCCTGCTTTCTTCACATATTTTATTAAAATGCATCATGCAGAAAATAAAATCTATGAAAGACTCTCACACATGGTAGAAATACAATCTTAGAAAGGTTTCCAGCGGGGGGGTTCTTCCTGAGGGGCTGAGTTTCTACATAGAACCATTTTTTGAGGAAAGAATTCGTCAAGGGTTTTTTGTTAGACTAAGGGTGCATTCGGAAATACTCACGACAAGTGCCGGAAGGGCACCCTGGCACAAACTGGACTGTCTGGAAATTCAGACCACTGTTGGAGTGTACCATAAAGTTACCCAGAAAGCCACAGTTTCAGAGCGTAGTCTAAGCACTCTGTCCTGGGAGATGGAGCAACAAAGCATGCATGCATTTAACGATCAGAAACTGAACATTTCCTGTAAAAATCGTTGTTTATTTTGAAAAAACATGATGTATGCAACAATTGTGAACTGATACATCGTCCCTTAATGTCAAAAACTGACACAGGAGGGGTACCTAGCGCGTCATAATTTGACGTGACTGGCCACTGACAAAGGTTTTGGAAAGAACCCCAATGTGTGTGTTGGGTGGAACCATTGTACCATAGAAGGTTCTCTGGCGGACTGTTGACATAATTTTAGGTATAACCCTTCACAAAAAAGGGTTCTCCTATGGGGACAAGCCAAAAACCTCAATGCTTCTAGGTAGTACCTTTATTTCTCAGAGTGTAGAGGAGGAAAACATCTCCCCTCTACCTGCTTTTTAACATTTTTGCCTTTGAATCATTAAGACATAGGAGGCTTGCAACATCCCTTTAAACCATCACTTATTAGCAATGCTAATGTGACCCCAAGTGATGTCTAAGTGAAAGGGAATCGCTTTAATAATGCACCTGTGCTCACATCCTCCCACCCAGCTCCACCAAATTTCCACAAAAAGAGCAGTTATGCATAAATGTGGCCCCGTGGGAGTGGTTGCTAACACATAGACACCGCCTCTGAAACCCTGCTCGTCTTGATCTTTCAGCGGGATAATCAGCGAGGTGATTGCCATGAAAAGTGAGCAAACTTCACAGAAGAGTTAAAAAAAAGTAGACAATCTCTGTTTCAACAAAGTTCCACAAGAAAAATCTTTGCACTGGAAAAAATATTTGCAAAGATTAATACAAAAATTCGAGGTTCCTGGAAGACAAAGTGTGGAGCTGATTGCCATGCCACACCTTGTCACCTTGGAGTAATGCTCACGTAACATTTCAAAATCGACTTCCACTTCCCATTTTACTCCCTGGTGAGATAACAAGAAAGCAGTTTTCTCACTCTAATTCTCAACATTACGATTGCTTGTTTTTTTCATTCTGACTCCCTGCTTATCACCTAAAACCAATCACAGGGTGGCCTGATAAAAGGATATAATTAGAAAGTGGAAAAATAACACTCCCGCTCAGAGTGTAAAATGACTGCTCTGTAACCAAAGTGGGCCAAAAGAACACACCTTGGAGCAACAGTGGGGCTGTGTGAATCCAGACGTACCATTTTGTGCCATATTTAGTTGAAATATGGGTCTAATTTTTAGTGCTTTTAATAGGAGATGCACTCAATTAATTTCCCTTTGTTTTGCACAAGGTATTTTGTGATAGTGATATTTTTGATCCATTGATACCCAGTGTTGATACATTAACACAAGTATTGCACTTGAGTAGAATTCTCATCCAATCGCCAGAATAAAACCTGGCCTTGTACATTCCTGCAAACCACAGATATGTAACATTTGAACATTAATATGAGGTGGATATGTTGAAACCACCGTTTCTTTTGTTTCATCAACACTGTGATTAAAGTGTGGTTATAAGTAGACACAAAAACCACTTGGTTATGGTTATAAAAAGACAATGTTTTGGCTTAAAATACCCGCTTTTGGTGGCAGATGTCTCTTCAAATCAACCTGTTTTTTGTTTGTTGGTCTTGGAACAGTGGCCTCTAGTGTGCAGCTTGGCATCCGTCTTGCCTTGGTGTCACGCCATCTGCCATCCCCTCCACGTCCCAATGACAAAATCAGCATACATGTAATCAAATGTGTCCCTTTAAAAACGTTGATATGATGTGTATGAAACAAACACAGGTCACATAATTATGGTTTGCAGAGATGTACAATAACATATTTTCTTCTGGTGACTGGGCTGCTATTGTGACGTATGTATTACTGTATACTCTGCTACATTTCAGAATGAAATATTTGTCTCGTTTATGTCTTTACTCCGCTACATTTATGTGACAGCCACAGTTATTCACCATCTTCTTATCCAACGGTTTGTAAAATAACCTACAAATTAGCGCCCCACAAATGGGATGGTGTACTTAGCGTAAAGTTACATACTTTATGTAAAGTTTTCTGGTTTGGTCTATGCAAGCAGAATTACTGTGGTTTAACACATTCTCAGTCCGTCCTCCTCACTCATTGGCGTTTGGTCATGGACTTTCCTTGGTGAGATACGATGTGCAGGGTAACCTGTGTGCATTGGTTGTTGGCATTCTGGGACACCATTTCAATTTCAGCTTGTTATATGCATTGTCTGTTTTCAAGAAGATGCATGTGGTTGGGTTTAGGAATAAATGAAAACAGTCTTACGAGGAGCATACACTGGGCCTGCGAGTGAAAGTCGGTGGTTGTTAGACACATCCACCACGACTCCTAGCCCTTCGTTATTGTTGTCCTGCCGCGTTTTCCCATATCAACGATTGGCTGCATATCACGCCGATTCGAAAAGATGGGTTTTTCGTCAGTGTCTGACGCTATAAGTAAGTAAGTACGGCCGTTACAGCATGGGTCACATGAGCAAAGGTTTCCCAAATTTGTGGGTTACACACAAATTACTAGCTGATGATTATGTAGGATAAATTTGAATTTTGGTGCCTTACTTGAGTTACTAGTTACTTATTAGATTAAGATTTTACGCACATCTGCGTGTATAATATGAAATATAAAAACAACACAATAGAAAATACAGTGCAGTTTAATATATTAAACTAGTAGTTCGACCTTTATGACTTGTGACCCTCACCAAAAAGCAGTGTCTTGGAACCCTTTGTTACATTTCAGTCGTGTATGAATTGTCACTTTCCCTCGAAACTTCTTCAAATGGTTTATTAGAATGATAGTTGAAGGCCCAAAGATGTCAAATCATCCAGTATTATACCAAAAAAGCAAAGATACCAATTGGTGTAGCAGAACCTTTTGTTGTTTTGTTTGTCTCCTACCCCATTAATCATCATACAACCCCTTAGATTTATTTTGCACCCCTCTGGGAGTCCAACTGCTGGGTTGGGAATCAGTGGCCTAACCTACGTATCAGTATACACGGTTTCACCGGCCGTTTCATTTTACGGCTATAAGTTCATTTTTCTGATGTATCCTTTTAAATGCTAGACTTTTAATGGAGTATTTTTACATTGCTGTATTGGTACCTTTACTCAGGTAGAAGATCATAGTATTTCTTCCACCACTGTAGATACCCTTGTATGCCAATATAAATGCAGGAAAGCGCTTCTGTTAAAAATCCCATGTACCCCTGTGACCCTCTGACCATTTCTCCAAACACCTCAACCTTATGAATAAGTCACATCCGTAGATTTGAGTATGAATATAGGTGAGCAGAGGGTGACGGTGGCTGGCTGCCAAGTGAAATAGGCTGTACAGTGCTTAAGCGTGATGGATTGGTGGCACTAGGCTGGCATAATAGCCCTGTAGTGGACCAGACCCCTGTTCAAAGAACAAGCTTATACATCATGATACTGCAGACATCCAGCTAATACTCAGCCCCCACATGCTACAAAGGTACCGGTTTCTACATCCACAAACTTGATGGATTAAGACAAACAGGTTATTTATGGACTGAGCCAAAGCTTCGGGAGCTTGTTTGTGCCTTGCCCACACATCTGTTTGCTGAAGGGGAAAGAGGCTGGACAGTGAGGACCTCCGAATCTAACATTACCCTGCGAGCAGCTGGCATGAAACAAATCCAAATCAAACACCAAACTGAAGTTGTGTAAAGCAAGTTGATATGGAAAAATAGCTTTCTGTCCTTTTTCTAAACTTAAAAAGATTTTTTTTTTTTTTTTTTTCCAGTAGACAGTGTGTGGGCTAGATGAGAGCGGTTACAAAGTGAGCTTGTTTCAGCTTGAAAAGCTAAAGGGGAAAGAAATATTTTTACTTTCCTTTTGCACAAAATGCACATAGCATTACTGTACTGTACACTGATGATCACTGTACTGCCCTTTTTGTGGGAGAGACTGTGTTTGTACCTTTTGTCCTTTGTGACTTACTGTAGTTTTGCTTTGCGCCAGAGTACAGAAGCTAGCTGTTGTTTTTCTGCTTTAACTTTTCTTCTAGTCCCAAAGGAACATATGTCTAAGTACAAAGTTATATTGGTTGATTTACTTACCTTTAACACCTTAAAGGCATACAGCTCCTCTGTATTCCACAACAAAGATAAAGAAAATGTGTTGCATTAACACCAAAGTTAACGTTGATCGCTAGCTAACGTAAATGCTGAGTGGTTGTTGACACATAGTTACAATGGCTGATTTACATACTTTTAACACCTCAAAGCTGTTTACTCTTCAATAACCTGCAACAAAGATAAAGAAAATCTGTTACAATATTCCCAAGTTAACATTAATTGCTAGCTAATGTTAATTACTTGCTAACGTAAATGCTTAGTGGTTATTAACACGCTTGTGTCCTTTGTGACTTACTGTTGTTTGCTCTGCACCAGAAGCTAGCTGTTGTTTTTCTGCTTTGTTAACCTCTAGTCCCCAAAGGAACGTATGCGCATTAAGTAATATCAGTTGCTTTACTTACCTTTAGGCTGTTACGCTCTTCTGTAACCTACAACAAAACTAAAGAAAAAAGTTACGGTAATTGCTAGCTAACATTAATCGCTAGCCAACATAAATGCTGACTCATTGTTGACACATAGTATTGAGTTAGTAACAGATATTTGTGGTTTTTGACAACGTTTGTGTTTGTTATAAGACTCAGAAACATTTGTGTAATGCACTTTTTCTTTCTGTATTGTAGTTTCACATTCATTTTTTCATTAAACATCCAAAACTGAGATACCTGCTCTCTACCGTTAACTGTCTGTCAAGCTAGAAGCCACACACCACACTAGCTCATAGATTAATGTAATGTCTGTCTTTTTTGGAGGTGAATTTCACTGTCTGTTGGTATTTATAAAATATGAAGAGCTTCATAAAGGTAAACAGTAGTTAATCCAGCAATTTAAAGTTGGAGTGGAGTCTCATCAAAGTTGGAGTCTCATCAAGCTGAGAGAAGGAGGTAATCACACACAATTTTGGAGATGATAATGGTAATTCCTTACAAATAATTAATGGGGACCCAGGTTTATTTTCAAAATAAAATTATGTGACAGACTTGGGTAGAGTTATTGTCAATTTAAATGCAGCGTATAATGCTCTGACCTCTGCTGCTTTCAGGAGTACTTTCAGGAGTTCTTTTCACCACCACCAGCCTGTATGGCAGAATATATGTCTTGCTGTTTACATTCAATTTTTTTCTTTGTAGTAGTTGTCGGACTTGTTGCAGTTACTTACGTGTTCAGATCATCTAATTGTGGTCATTATGTGTTTCTTAAAATTTTTCCAAGCTGACGGTTGGAACTTGGTCTTGTGCAGCAGTAGCTCATCAACTTCGAGGCTTTACGAATTGTGTTGCACAGGTATTCAAATTTAAAATGCCCCAAAAAACATATGTCATGTGGGGTATGTGATCTTGTGATGTTATGTTAAGCTAGCAACAAACATTTATTTTAAGCCAAACCATGATGCTTTTTTCTAAACCTACCTTGTTAAACTATAACGACCGTCTGCGTATCATGCTGACGTGAAAGGAAGTAATTTTTTCTGACGACGAAAGTCACTGCCCAAGTGCCAGATTTCGTCAACTTCGGAGTGAGACCAGGTTCCTTGACCACCTTCCTAGCCGGACTTTATCACTCTTTATACTACGACTTCTGACCTCCTTCTTTGCTACTGACAGCATTCAGCTCATAGCTCATGTGATCACAGCCTCCTGGCTCACGATTACGTGGATTTTTACGAATTCTAGTGTTTTACGTTTGGTAGGTATTAAAGTATGAAGAATGAATGAGAAAAGCAAAGCGAAGAACAGAGAAGGTATCATTGGAATTTTGAGGTCAAGGATGTAGGAGAGCTTCTTGGTGACCGAGCATGTTATCCTCATGACATTAGCACTTGCTCAAAGCGCCACTGTGCCTGCTAGCATGTCTGCAGACTCTAAGCAGTGTTAAAACCACCGGGATGAATTTTATGTGTGGCACTATTCTTGTTACACTCTGAATGTTTTGCACCGAGCGGAAATCCCAGGACGCAGGTTTTTGAGATGCTGCATGCTTTATCATACGTTCCACTGCTCATGCTTTACACTCATGCATTATTTACGTCTAACTCTTCAGACATGTAACAATCTGAATACATGTGTCTGTCTGAAGGAACAAGCTGTTTACACAAACAGAGATGTACTTTATCAAGCACAGGTACAGCTCCCAAGCTTGCCCTTTGGCTGATTTGTTAAGCTAATGAGAGTATACTAATGTGTCAGCGGGAGCCTGATTAATAAAATTGATAGGTCACGCTTCATCTTCCTCTTCCTGATAGCTGTGCGAGTTGTATGAGACTTACGATGATGCATTCAGTAGGTGTAATCTTGGATCACAGATCTGGGATCATTTGTGTCGTATTTGGAGCGCATTACATTCTTGTGCTTCTCTTGGAAAATTGGGATTGCCTCGATAAGCATTCTCAACACCTTACCATGATATTCTCATTATTGATTGTTTTTGTCAAATTATCCGAGGCTCAAAATCGCATATAACCATAACACTGAAATGTGGAAGACTCAACCTCAAGTATTTTTGGAGGTGCATTCCTTTTTTCCCCGAGTCCCACATTTGATTAAAACTGAGACTGCATTACTAATTTGCAGCGCACACATTTCAATGGCATTACGTTTGAAGTGAGGAGGAAAATCTCCAGTTCACTTTAAATCTCTTCGCTTGGTAAACCTTTTGTTTTCTAATAATTTCCACACCAGAGAAGGTGGGCTGAATACCCTAATCTCATAAGCGGCTTAATTCAGATACTGTGACTTCATTACATTCTCTGCTGTTTGTAAACTATTCTCCTGAAAACTGCAAGTTGCTAAGGTTGACTGGAAGACAGGGTGTATAAAAACCGAAGAGAAAGCCTTTGTTTCTCAGACAAAGCCAGGTGTGCGGGTACACCATACTCCAGAGGCTGCAGGTATATTAAAAGTTTGACCAGAGCTCGTAATAAAAAACCTTTGGCTCCCACTGTGCAATTAAGCGGTGGCTGAAACTATTGATTTGATCTTTTGTTTTGTCCATCCACCCACCTGTTACATTGCTCGCTGGGGAATCATCACCAACCACAAACACAGATGCCCAGAGAGAAAAGTGGTGGTTGTGCACAGCAAAAAAAAGCTCTTTCTTATCTTTCTTTTTTTAAAAACATATTATTCTGTCCACACTATTTACATTGTGAGGACAGATAAACTAAATATTAGAAGCACGACTCAGTGTGTTGCATCAGCCCCACAAACTGCATCCTCAAATGAAGATGAATCAGTCTAAAAGATTTTGAACAAAACTTTGACATTTTAACCTTCACGAATGTTAAATTGCATTAGTTTAAATAAGTGTAACCAATAAACAGACTGTTTAGTGTGTATATTTATAACAGGGGTGTCAAACATATGGCCCAAAGGGTCCAATCCGTCCCACGGGATGACTTTGCACATCTAACATTGACGCATTTGTGAAGGCTAAGGGCACATTTATGTTCAGCGTTAGATACAAAGATGGACAGACGCAGCTTTCTCTCTGTACTTCGCGCTCATTTCATCCATATTTGCGTATGTTTTTGGAGAGCTTACGGATACGGACGAAACATAACAGTACCGCTGGAGATTGAGGAGGTTGTGTAGCTTAGTTCAAGCAGCATGCGACCATAAGACGATAAAGACGTTTAAATAATGGTGGAACAAATCGGTAACATAGTGAAAAGAATTCTCCGTCCACATGTTGGTATGTATATAACGGCCGTACAGACCAAAGCTGTCTATAACACTGTCTCCATTTAAAGGTACAATATTACGCACTCCTCTTCTATTGCCTCGATTATTGTTGTGTGAAACTTTTGGCACATGCCAACATAAAGATGCATAGACAAATGAGGGCAGTGACATTAACAGTTTAAAATGGATGTGTCTATTTTCATATGTAAAGGGGGTATTAATGAGCCTGAAGAGGTGTCAGGAGTTAGGGAAAAGTATTTTCAGACTGGTGCAGTTGTCATTGTCATGGCCAGCAGCCACAGTGCGTAAGTACTTGCGCCCATCTGTGCACCAATGGGCGTGTAGCTTTTGAAATGAGGCGTGGTCAGGTACATTGTCGTTTTGCTCTTTTGAGGCAGCAGTAAGTGATCGTGCCATTGGCTGACAAAAACCTGGTCTAAAGTCAGTGACGCAGTATTTTCTGCTATTTAAAAGGCGCATTATTGAGAAAGGAAGATAGGCTTACATAGGCAGGTTCACATTGCTTGTACGCTCTCCTTGTTACATACACAGGGATGTGCGTAAGGTTTGTGGGTGGGTTGAATAATGCATCATTAATGAGAAGGATATTAATTACATTTCCTAAAATGTGAACGTAGCAGAGATCAGAGCAGAGCTGCTGTCAACTCCTCCCTCAGAGTGTCAGCCGCTCTGAGTCAATAGACTGGCATTTGGACTTGTTTAATCTACTGCATTTATAATTCATAATTATATATTGAGTGCTATTCTGTGTAATCATTCAGCTGTGCAATAATTTTCACATCTTGAATGTATTTATTATTTCGACATAATGCACATAACTGTACTTATTTCTTATGTTTACTCTAATTCTGTTGTTTCATTCTCCTGATCTATATATTGTATAGATTGTGGTGAAATATTTACACTTACAGCCTCAGCACAGTGACAATATATAAAAAAAAATTATCTTAAGAACTAGTGTTAAACGAGGTAGCATAATGCACATTTTTTTAATTTTTGTATTATTGCACATTTCATTTGTTTTATTTTAATTTATTGCTATATATTAACATATTTTTATTTCATACTCATATTCTTACTTATTATAATTCTCTATTCTTAACCTTGGAGCAACTGTAACAAATCAGAATTTTCCTTTGGGGATCAGTTAAGTATCTCTGATTCTGACTATGAGCATTCAAACTTAACTTTCTGTTTTAGAAGCTAAAGGTTTAGTTCTGTTCTCTCTGCCATTTATAACTACAGCTTAAATGTCCCATGATATTTACTGCAGTGACATTTCTGCTCTTAACGCTTACTTACTCTCAACGGAAAACCGCTCGCTTCTCCAATGCCTAATCCTCCATGTAAATAGCAATGTGCTAGGTTCGCTTTTAAGGGAAATGAGAGATGACAGTCAGATTAGTTGAATTCTTGTTACACCCAGAACACATCTATGATTAATTAATAGACTAAATACAACCTCTTTGCCTCTTGTGCCTTGCTTTGTGTCAGATTATGTGCTGTGTAGCTGGCAACAGTGGAGCTGGACACGCCCGAAATGCACTTGCGCCATGCACTTTAGACCATGAGCCAAAGATTGTTTAAATAGGGCATGTAAGGAGTAGCCTCCTTAAATGCTGCCTCGGAGGCTTTTCCACCCTGATCAGAATACATTTCTCTAAAAAAAGCAACAATTAATATTTCTTGTGGGTCATATTTAAAGATACTGAACATTATGCAAAATATTGTAAATCAGCAGATTCAGTACAAAAGAATCTGTGTCAAACACTATTCTTATGGCACTGCCAAAAGTTAAGATTTGTAAATCGTTTATAGGGCAGGGGATAACTTCACCTGCCTCCTTCCTCCTTGGCAGCTCCTGCTGTGTGGGACAGCAGCTCTGCTCTGATCTCTGCTACGTTCACCTGCTTCCTCAAAAGCCTCCACTTTGGTTTTGTGTGGCAATGCCAGCATTGCCACACAGGAGGGGAAATGTATGGAAAAATGCACATGAGATGACAGCTAGTAGTTGACGTTGGAGAAATTGAGACATATTGTTGGTATATTGCCCTAATTTTTCTTAAGGATGATGTTTTCAGACTGTACTTCTTTACACGAAGTGAAAGGGAAAAATTTGGATGTGTTGTTTTTTATAGGTCATTATACAATGATTTTACTGGTCTGGCCCACTTGAGATCAATAGGGCTATATGTGGTCCATGAACCAAACTGAGTTTAACACCCCTGATGTATAATTTACACACTTTGTGAAGCTTTTTGTCATTCTGGGTAGAAACTGTGTTATCGCCGTTTCACCAACAATTCACAGTGGTGAATGTGGGATTTCAATAAGTAGCTGCAAAGGTGTGACATTTAATTAACTGTTAATTTGTACAGTTGCTAGGAGTGTTTCATGCACATGCCTGTGTGTTGATTATAACATTGCATATGTTGACACTGTTGACACAGAAATAAATAATGCTGCAGTGTCAACGTACTTGTTGTACCCTCTCATGTTTCTGTCATTAGCTGCAAGAGCAGAAATGTAACTGATAATACAATAATAGATTTATTGCTATTGGAAGTCATTTTGTGTCATTGCAGCTGATAATTGAAAACTTTGACTTCCTGGTGCTGTGAAAAGTCAGGGGATTGACAAAGTGATTAGGGACACTTCGTAATTTACGTGCGACCTTGTATTTTTTTCCAATTTTTTTTTCTTTTTTGACACCCTGAAATTACAAATATTTTCCTTGAGCTTCCCTAAGTGTTTGGAAGAAAATGCCTGACCTTCCTTTTACCGTAAATTAGTAGCACAATTAGTTACTAGATTTTTAAAACTTACCTTGTGATGTTTGAGAGTTAAAAGTAAAAGTTGAGGACGAAATCCTGGATTTGAAAAAAGCCCCATGCATGCTGGTTTGTTTGTGTTTATTTTTGGCCAAATTTGAAATGAGGCGTAGAATAAAGTGATTTTGATGTATTATCACTTTTTTAAAATCAGATTTGGATATTGTTTTTTCTGACTTTGTTGCGCATGATGTGTCCAAGGACCGTCGGAAAATTAAAAAATTCACTGTCTGTTTTTACACATTTTGGCTATGTCAAATGGTGCAATGTTGCTAATTTTTAGCGTTATAACTTAGGCTATGGTAAAATTAGGGTTGAGTCGAATCCTCAGATGGCAGGAGTATGCGGTGAAGATAATTTACATTTTACAAGTATGAGTATCGTGCGAGTAAAATGTGTCATTAAATGTACTTGTGATAAAGGTAAACCCTCATTCTGGCAGCAGTGTTTAATCTATTACTCTTGTGATTAATAAAATATCCGAAAAAAAATATCTTACACTGTCCTGTAAATACTTTTCTCATAGGTAATAAGTATTGGAACCTCTGATCAAACTTTATGAATTTAGGGCTTAAAATAACTTCTGATTAGGCCCATCCCACTTTCATTTTAAACTCCACCCATATTTGACACAAACCCCGCCAATTCCAAGTACAGATACAGATAATTCAGCTGGTTGAACAGATAGAGATACAGATAACGGTGCACTTGCTCATCACTATGTAAAATACAAGATATGTT
>JAPZEB010000016.1:13798832-13811904 GCA_029783705.1 Chaetodon striatus
CTGCAGCCCCCAGATTTCCATCCATCCATCCATCCATCCATCCATTCATCCATCCATCCATCCATCCATCCATCCATCCATCCATCCGATGCACTCAGACTTTCCTACCAGTACCAGTCATCTGCTCACCTGTTGCTTATGCCTTTGCTTTCCAGCCACCTGAATCTGAATCTCACCCCGTACCTGGTCTATTCCCACTTTTTCTTGTTGCCAGTACCTTCGTTTTGTTCAGTTGCCTGTTCCTGACCTGCTCACCTGTCATGCCCCTCTTGAATTTGTTTGTTCAGAATGCCATTCTTTTGCCTACCTGTAAGTCTGTTCCTGACCTCCACCTTTAATAAATTTCCCTCCCCCCTTACCCTACCTGCTTGTCTGCATTTGAACTCTCCTCCCTGTGTTTCCTGAATTCCCCATTTGTGATGGCAGATGAACCACATGGGGACACCGCAGACAATAACCTGGCCTGCCTGCCATCTTCTTGGCATATGTTCAGAGTGACCAAGGAAATTTTTCTTAATACACAGCAGATATTTTGGTTTTTCATTGTATGAAAAGCACAAGTGTTTGTATTGAGCATGGTGGCTTGCTGTCATAGCTTACTGGGACGCTTGATCATACTATGCCATTGTTAACAAAGTTAGTTTCACCCATGTTTTTCCTACTATGAGTTAAAATGTCTGCTTTCTGAAGTCCCTCACTGTCATCTGCAAGTGAGACCCTGAGTTTGGTCAATAATTGGTTTTCTTCTTAAGTTCTGCATGCATTGAGACACTTCAGTCAGCAGGGTCTAATGCAGATGGTATGTTTACACATTAAAATATGAGAATTTTGTTTACTCAACCATGTAGCTATAGGTACTGACAAAAGAAAAGGCATTAAACCAGAAATAAAATGATGTGAGCATATGACATGTTTTAGAAAAATGGCCACTCCCAGCCAGCATTTGCCCCATATGGGATTGTCCATGGGTTCCATATCGGCCACCTGCCAGTTGCCCACATCAATGGCTTTACCCAGGTGGGCCACACATGGTTATGCTAGGGCTACCTGGGTACCAAGTGGATATGGGCCCAAAATGGGCATCTTATTTTGGGTAAATCCACCCATGCGGGCAAATGGCATGGGGCCGATATGGAACCCATGGACAATCCCACATGGGGCCCATTTTTGCAACCCATCTACTTCTCACATGGGCCCCACATACAAATGCTGGCTGGGTTGGAAGCCGTTATAATAGTGATTAACTTTAATATCTCAAAATAACAAACTTTCTCCAAATAATGACTTAGTATTTAAAATAATGATTTCATATCGCAAGCGGAGAAACATTCTAAAAATAATGACTCAGTACTGCAAAATGATAACAAACTTTCTAGAAATAATAACATGGTACGTCAAACTTAGAACAAACCTTCTTTTTACGAATGAGTTAGTATCTCAAAACAAAGACTCAGCATCTCAAAATAATGACTTATCTCAAAATTATGACTTAATTTCCCAAATTGAGAAACTCTCTCGCAATGATTCTGTATCTCAATATAATGACTTATCTCAAAGTAACAACTCAGCATCTCGAAATTATGACTGAATATCTCCAATTGAAAAACTTTCTTCAGAAAAAAAAGACTTAATTTTGAAAAAATTATTACAAACTTCCTCAAAATAATGACTAACTTATCTCAAAATAATGATGTAATCGTTCGTAGTACTGAGGAACTTTCTCAAAATAATGACTCAGTATTGCAAAATAAACTTTATCAAAATAGTGAATTTGTATCTCAAAACAAAGACTCTGCATCTCAAAATGATGAGTTAGTACCTAAAATACTTTTTCACTTATTTTCAAAATAATTATTTAGTATCTCAAAATAATGAGACACTTTCTGACTATAATTAAAATCAATGTTAAGTAACTTTATTTCAAGGAAGTTTCTCATTAAAATGACTCACAGGATCCTTTTTTTTCTCCATCACACTGGCATAAATGGGTTTCCATACGGTGGAGCTGGATTTAACTGGATGTATTGATAGGTTGTTTGGTCCAGTGGTTCCCAACCTGGGGGTCAGGTTACAAGATCAATCATAGTGGGTTGTGAGAAAATTATTGTAGTAGGAACGGAAAACGCTGTACATGTTTTGGGAGGGAGGGGCTTAAAAAGAGACGGGCATTAAAACTGAGATTGCGTACATAGGGTGAATGCAAGTGTTTCGGCACAGACAGTACGAGGAAAACAAAATGTTTTTCAATATTAAAGCCTGTAAACATGTTGTTGTAAAAACCCAAAACACAAGTACAATATGAACCTGAAAATCAGCATAATAGCTCGCCTTTAAATGAACTGATCTGAGAGGTTAAGAGGATAAATCACTCCTTGGTGAAACCCCTTGTGCCGCGACTGCTGCACACAGAGTATGATTTCAAGGTTTCTCTACTGTAGCCTGACAATATTAAATAGAATATTTTACTGCTTGAGGAGAGGTTTTTATTATTATTATTATTTGCCTCTCATGCTCAGAGAGTGTCCTTGTAGATGCTTTGGTCAGATATGACTTTATTCAGAGAACTAAAACTGAGACATCAAGCGCTGCATCAAGTGATAAAATAATGCGTTTTTGAAGGTGCTTGTGAAGTGCACGGGCTTACATCATCAACAGACGGTCTCATGCTAGGCAACAAGCTGCTCAAAGTTGCCTGGGTAGGAGATAATGACTATTTGCTTTTCCAACAGCTTTTGCTGACATGCCAAAAGCTCTTCATAGAGAGTTTCAAGTAACAAATACAAGAGAAAGAGACAACTGTGGACACCGGCCACCATATGCTGCAGCACTGAGTGGTGTTGTTCAGTTCACCTGCCATTTATTGTGGTAGCTATCGCAGCCTCTTCCCTCAGCCTGTGATGATTCATGTCGTTAAGCACACAGATAAAAAGACTCGAAAGCTTTTCAAGAGCTTTCCTCTAATTTCTGTACTTTGCAGTGCAGGGTGAGGCGGTGCAGGGTCACGGATAACGAACACCCCTTCTATACTTTCCACTTAGCACCCGTCTATTCCAGCAGGGGTAATATATTGGATGATTTGGATTGAGGGAATACTTACAGTGCTGTAAGGGTCAAAGACTTCTTCTTTGGGTTTGCTCGTTATTATTTTTTTTTTTATCTTGTTAGCCTTAACACATGGCCGAAGCCCTGTCAGCAAGACCCCAGTCCGCTGTGATCAATGCCCGTAGATAGTCCGGGAAGAAGCCGAGCATGAACGCAAGACAAGGAGCAGAGGAGAAACAGCAAGCTTTGGGGGGAAGCTAGCACTTTCGGGCATTTGCCCCATCACACATGTGAGATAATTGGCACAGGGTATGACGACTGTTGCACTGTTACAGCTCCTCATCACCCCTCCTTGTTATATCACTCACACTGGTGGCGGATGCACAAAACGTAAGAACCCTTCAACGCCCTGCCAGTGAAACATAATCAGGGTTTGTTTTCACTCTCATTGTTGGGTGTGATGAGTCATTGGCAGAGCATGAGTTAGATTTACATTAGGGATTTACAACAGAGCTATGTTGTGGGTTTTTGTTTTGGTAAAATCAATTGTTTTTTGTTAACACTTTTCATTTTGGAACCATTTCTTTAAAAATATTGTTCATGTATCCATTCATGATTCAGAGGACTAGATTTACAGCCTGGTCTCACTCCCAGGGCGTCAAAATACACTGCTGGTAACATCGGCGACACCCTTTAGTGTCCGTAGGAGATGCACAGGGCTTTCAAACAACTCTATTGTAAACCCTTCCCCATTATAATTAGATGTTCACAGTAAAGGACACGGTATAAAGAGTGGCAAAGTCCACTTAGGGCAGGTGGGACAGGAGGTTCGATTGGTCCAACAAGCACAGGACTTTGACCCATGAGACTGGTGTTTGTGTCTCGTGTGAAACTTAAAGTTAACATTCAGTAATTTTGTCATGCAAGTCGATACTCATGTGAGTCATCATTTGGTCGTTAGTTGTTAGTCATTCATCAGTCTGTCATTAGTCATGTGAGTCATTAGTCAGTCATTAGTCTATTGTTAGTCTTTTGTCACTCTTTAGTCAGTCATTAATTTGTTGTTAGTCACATAAGTCGTTAGTCATGTGAGTCTTTAGTCAGTCATTAGTCTGTCACTAGTCTTTAGTCAGTCATTAGTCTGTTGTTAGTCACATAAGTCATTAGTTTCTTGCTAGACTTTAGTCAGTCATTAGTCCTGTGAGTCTTTAGTCAGTCATTAGTCACGTGAGTTGTTAGTCAGTCATTAGTTTGCTATTACTCATATAAGTTGTTAGTCTGTCTTTAGTCAGTCGTTAGTCAAGTGAGTCATGAGTTGTTATTTCCTCATGAGTCACAAGTATTTAGTCAATCTGTTACTAGTCACATGAATTGTTAGTCTGTCGTTAGTAAGTTGTTAGTTGCATGAGTTGTTAGTTAATCATTAGTCCTTAGTCTTTAATTAGTCAGTAGTTAGTCCTGTCTTTCATTATCATGTCAACTACCATTTTTCCTAACTCTAAACAAGTAGTTTTGTTGCCTAAATCTGATCACCAACCCCTTTGTAGTCCCATGAGTTGCATTACTGATTTAAGTAACATCAACAATGATCGTTTCCTATTCCCAACCAAATTATTGGTCGTTAGTCCGTCATTACTCGTGAGTTGTTTGTCAGGGGTTAGTCCATTGTTAGTTACATGATTCATCAGTCAGCGGTTAGTTGTGTAAGTAGTTAGTCAATCGTTAGACAGTTGTTAGTCTATAATTCGTCTGTCGTTAGTTGTGACTCAGTGGTTAGTTACATGACTTGTTAGTCATGTAAACAGCGATAGATTACTAACCCCACCAGATGATTTTGTTGCCTGAACCTAACCACCGACCCCCTCGTAGTCATGTGAATTGACGCATGTGACTTCCACCGACCCCTCTGTGATAACAGCCAGCAACTCCATGCATCAAGGTGCAACACACAAGTCTGCCCATAGCGTCATTATGGTGATGCCAGGGGCTTTGGCCCAATCGTCCAAATATGACGAGTAGGGATGAAATCACACAGAGATTTATTAGTCAATATCAGTGAAATTCAATTAGTTATTATTATTAACACATTTCTACCATCTAAAATGGGAATACCTTGGTCGCATACAGAGGATCAGAGGTCATTGATATAACAGGATATTTAAGTAGTTGACTTAAAGTATTTGAAGTCATCCTAAATTTATTCCAATTCCATACTATTTGTTTAATCCTAGTTTTGAGGATACACGACCGCTATGCTTTGTTGTAAATTAATCCTGCTTGAATTTTTACCAACAATCAAAGAACATATAGTTTTGACAAAAACAAACCCAGGAAGTCTTGTTCGGCATTAAGTGGTGCAGACAACCATGGAAAAAAAAAAACACAAGGTGCTCCATCTTCAGGTGAAATTATGTCATAAATTTATTCTTTTAGCATATGGACGACCTATCAGACCATGCCATGGTTTTTCTCTCTATGGTTGTCTGCACCACTTAATATCAAACATCCTGGATCCTGTTTGTGGTACTTTCACCTGCCCACTTAAGACCTCCTGTCGGATCAGGAGCTGCTTTCTTCTTCTATTAAAAAACTAACATAAATTCGACACTTGGCCGCCAACTGGGGAAACTTTTATGTCACATCATGGATCAGAAACCTCACAGCTCAGGTCATATATCCACTGCACTACCTGTGCGTCTAATGAATTCCACCATTTCACCGCAGCGTGTCGGCACGTTCTGTCATCTGCAAAACATGCCACCATTAAAAAGCAATCGTCTGCATGTTTTACTAATAGGAAGCCTTTTTACGGAGAAACACGTGTCAGTGGAGGATGTTTCTTCGAGGGATCGGGGATGTTTAAGTCATGTAACACTGTGCTGTAGATCTGACGGCTCATGTTTATACATACAGATGTACAGGGGTTAAGCAACTTAATCTAGACCTTGCTGTAAAGCCTCTAACAATATGTTCCTTTCTCTTTGCTGCGTCATCACTGCAGACAATGGGGACAAAGTTATGTTGCTGCTTCAGCTGTTCTGTTGCTTATTTATGGCAAAATAAATTATGTGAACTTAACAGAAGATCTACAGAGAATAATGTTAAAGTAGAGGCACATGACCAGAGGAAAAAAAAACAGCTTTGTGCTGGTTAAGATTTCCCGTTGGGTCCACCACAGGTGCTGCATAGACAAGAGGAGGGAGGTTGTGTTTTTGAGTGAAGAATAGAAGTAATGTAAAGTGAAGTTTCAAGCCTCATGTCAAGAAGGACCGAGCTGCAGTGAAGACGTACAACAGACTTCCCCTTCAGCACCATGTATACCTGCATGTTCTATTTGGGGATGGCTGAGCCACAGGATGTACAGGCAGCTTCGTCTTCTGTCTTTTTACCTTTGCTGTTTTCTCCACACAGACTGACTTTATAAATGTCGACCAAGATCGTCCAACAGTTATAAAGATAAGAAAAGACATGGAGTCTTAAGAATACGTGATGATTCCCAGCATTTATCTGGAGGCATTTTCAAGCCATGACGAGTGTATGTCCAATATTGGGGCGATGGCCCCATGTTGGATTTTTTTGGGCTGAGCCCGACCAGACCCCATGGCCCAAGGCCCAGTCACCAGACGCTTGCTGGTGAGCTCCACCCCAAGGTCTGGCTCCAGGGGGGCCCCGGTGTCCCCATACTGGTGCTCGAAGTTCGAATTGTCTGTTTCATCAGGATCTTAGTTGCTCAGCCTTAGAGATAGGGTCAGGAGCTCGGACATCTGGAGAGAGCTCAGAGTAGAGCCTCTGCTCCTTCGCATTGAAAAGTGTCAATTGTAAGCTGAAACCATTTCCCTCAGTGGAAACAAAGCTTTTATTTATTTTAATTTCACAGATAAGACAGTAAAGCCTCCACAAAAATAGCATTTTAAGTCTTGTGTGTGATTTATCCTGGCTTCATATGAGTAGAGGAAATCTCTGCTAGCTGCTAGGCTAATTTATACAATGTAAAATGCCATAAGATTGTGCTAATAACATTAGCATGTTGTATTTGTTTGTAAAATCTGTTTAGTATAAGACAGGTGTTTTGTCAGTGGACCTTGTGAATTGTAATAGAGCTGAGTTTTGTAATATTACCTTTGTTTAATGTTGCTGTTGTTCCTGGTTTTATATGAGTAGAGAAAAAACTCCGCTAGCCAGTAGGCTAATGTATACAAAGTAAAATGTCATAGGCTTATGCTAATAATATTAACATGTTGTATTTGTGGGGAAAACGTGTCTAGTACAATACATTTGTTTTGTCTGTGAGTCCTGCGAGTCATAATGAAGCTCATTTGTGTACTTGTGTTTGAAGTTGTCTCTATTAAGCCATGGTTAATGTGTGTTTTGAATCAGTTCAACTTTATAGCACAAAAACTGCCACCGCCGACTAGCATTTAGGAGGTGTAACTGCAGAGTGACACAGACTCACCACTGCACAATGGCATAGGCAACATGTGTAGAACTGACGCACAACTATGAATCCTCCTGAATGCCTTTTTAACAACGGAGTATTAACTTTAGCTAAGCATTAGCTCACGAACTATGTTAAAATTAAACTTAGCATTCTATGTAAAGTGGTTACATCACCATCTGTAATTTTTGACTTGTATCGTTTGCAATACCTTTGTTTTTTGTTGACCATTGTGTAGTTTTTGTACGAGAATGAAGTTATCTTAAGTTTCATTTTTTCCAACTGGCAGTCAGTAACATACCATTAGTTCTTCATGTTTCTCTCCTGCAACTTTGTTGGCTGATTGTTTTAAACAAAGTTAATCTAATGAATTAAGTGTCAGCTTGGTGGGAATGAATAGCAGTAATTCAGGAAATGAAGGTGAATTAACTGATTTGTGGAGCACTTTTTAAATAACATATTTTTTAATCTGTGGGTTTTAGGGGAAGATATTAAGTATTTTCAAGTCAAAAGGCTCAAGTCCAAGTCAAAGGGTCCAAGTTGGGTCTAAAGCAGGGGTGCCAAAACTCTTTCCCTTGGATGCCCAAAACTAAAACTAAGGGTGGGCTCGGGCCAAAAGCAAACAGTTATTGTACTTTTAAGATGAAAAATGGTATTAGGATCCCAAGTTCCCTTAACTGAAATGCCTTTTGTCTGAGGCCACTGTCTGCTTCTCCATTTTTTTCAAACCTCTTTTATGCCAAACTGTCTTCCAGCACAAAGTGTCACCCTTCTGCCGTGCTCCCATTATGAAAAATAATTCATAATTAGGGATCCTATAATATTTTTACCTCACAAAAAATGACCAGTGGAGGTGATGTTAAAATTACCCTGACCTCTTTTAGAGACATAAATCCATTCCCAATGGGGCTGAAGACGTCCCACTGTCCTCCTCACACTGCATGTCTGTTCAGGAGCATGTTGACACAGGTGATGTTTTTATTCTGTGTGCATGCTGGATTTTTTTTTTTTTTTTTTTTCCGGTTCTGAGATCGACACCTTTCATCTTGACGTCCATTCATTGTGTCCTAATAAGTGTTTTCGTGTCCATCAGTCTGCTTTCAGGCCTCACACACACATCTGCGCCTTGTTCAAGGTTAGAGGAAGCCCCTGCTCCCTTTTCATCCAGCTTTCATTATCCCTGTCTGTCTCTTTGAAATGCTTCTGTTCCAGTTGTCCTGCTGCCTGTTTCCCCTTTAGGCATTGTTGTCATGCAGTCAGCCTCATTTCACTTTGGATTGGGTCATAGTTGGCCTGTTATTCTGTTAGAAAGTGCTTTCAGAATAGAACAGCACCTTTAATTCAGTCACATGTGCTACAGTCACACCCTTGAATCTAAGTGTTGCTCTGTATTATATTTCATGCCTGTACTGTAAGTATTAGCACTGCTTAAAACTACTAAAAGCACTGGATTGCAGATAAATGTTTAATGAAGCTAAATGCTTTGACTTACGAAGTGTGGAAACTCCAGCACAGTGCATACTAGGAAAGCATCCTTGAAAAGGGTTAAGGATTGAATCCAACTAATTCTTCTTTGTCTTCTGAATAACACACTTATATTGAACTACCGTAAAACTTCATTTAAAGGCCCAGTCCCTTTTCACTAGCCCGGTGTGGCTACAGATTTTGACTGAAACGCCTGTCTCTGTTAGACACCTGGTCTGGTTGCCAGGCAGTGCTTTTTTTTTTTTTTTTTAATTCAAGTTTTTTGGATGTATAAAACCAGGATGTTGGCGACCTCAAATTATGTGTCCATTCCTCAATTACCCAATGTTATTCATATTGCTTTAGTCTGTAAGGGGCCTCAGATCAAAAGAATCAAAAGTGTTTTCCATAAAAATGAATCCAAGTTTTGTTGTTTTAACAGTATGAAGTGGTATTGTGTTGCGATTTCAGGTGCTGTAATAACTCTTTCTCACTGATGCCTTGTCTGTCAGAACTAGATCAAATGAATGATTCATAGTTTATATATTATCTGAAGCCTTATTTTTAAAGAAGTAATATTCATAGTGGTTTGATAAATAGTTTGATTGTATCTCTGAGCAACAGTTTGAAAATAATGAAGGCCTGTCTCATATAGAGGCCTGTCCCAAAATAGGCCCATTGTTTAAACTGATTTAAGCAAATAATAACCTGGGCTATTAATTGAAGTTTTACAGTAACTGAGAGATCTACTCACTTTAATTTAAAGACAGTCCAATATAATCATTCTGGAGGTAGGCACTTTTTATGTTCATGGGCAGACACCAGCAGCACTGTAGTAACAGTTCTTCTGTACATCAGGATACACTGATAGAGTATAGAATGTAGGATTTCATATTGCATTTTTATATTATTTAAATACTTTGCATCAACTAGATTCTCTTTTGGATGTGTGTGTTTGTGTTCAGTGTCAGAACTTAGGGAAGCTGACCACAGCGCAGCTGGGTCACGATAACGCTGGCCTCCTGGCTAAATGGCTGGTTGACTGTGTCATGGTGCGCAATGAGATCACAGGACATACCTACAGGTGAGTGCATCCTGTGTGTTTTTAACTGTGCTAGCAGCGTGGCTCAGGATAGTCGGTCGCTCTACCACTTTGGCCAAGACTGAGGTCAACAACAGTCCGATGAATTGCCGTGACATTTTGTATAGATATTCATGATCTCCCGTAAATTAGTCGTCCCAGGTTTACTAATATCAGTATAGATAGACAGACAGACAGACAGACAGACAGACATTCCAACAACTTTGGTGATCCTCTGACTTTTTCTCTGTTGCCACCAGCAGGTCAGAGTTTTCACTTATCAAACATCTCAACATTGACCAAATCGCAAGAAATCGCAGTGTATTTTATTGCGGTACTCAGCATCATGCAACATATTTAAAGTTGCAATAATGTTGTATCATGACTTAAGTATCATGATAATATCGTATTGTGTTCTCACCCCTAATGAATATGAAGGCTAGCATTATTAAGGGTCAAGTATGGCGGCTTTTTAAGTACAAGCAGCTCCTCAAGAACTTGTTGAGAAAAAAAGAAATAGTCAAGACATGGGAGAAGTGAAAAGAAAATTAACAGATGTTATGTATTAACAAATAAGACAAAAACAGATCCATCTAAACCCTTCGGCACTTTGTTGTCTCCGTCCCTCCAGGTTTCCATGTGGTCGGTGGCTTGGTAAGGGCGTAGACGACGGTAGCTTGGAAAGGGTCCTGATTGGTGAGCTGGTGGTGCCCAGCGGAGAAGACGATTCTGGAAGAGGCTGCCGTACACCCCCGCTGCAGCGCTCGCCATCCCAGACCAGACGCATCAGCATCACGTCACTGTCTGGACGAGGATACAGTCAGTATCTGTCAGGACTCACATGCATCACGTGCTTTCAACACCTAATAGCTGCCAACTCAGATGCAGAACACTTCTGACTGTAAATAGCAGAGTTAATGTAGAGAGGAGAAAATAACACTAGCAGAGAATTTTAAGTTTCATTTAGCAGCTATGTTTTGTATCACCACACAGAAGGAAGTGTGCATCTACTCAAGGACGATAGGCTTGTAATAGTGCGAGATGTAAACATTAATGGCGTCCTCCTCAGCTGAGCTTTAATGTTAGCCATCTTAGTGGTGTTAGGTGAGGTAGCAGTGGTTGCACACTCTCTGCTGCGTATTGATACGATTGGCAGGTGTCGTTCACTAGAGAGAAAATAGTTTCCACATGAAACTGCTCACAACAAGGTCTGTAGATTATCTCGAGTAACTGGGTCATGATTTCTGGAAAGAGACATTGCTGTGGAGTTTTGCAAATGCATTTTTTTGGTGCTTTGGGCACCACAAGCCGAGTATTATCTAGTTCCATTATATTGGAGAGAAGGCAGACATCTCTACAGCCAATATCTCCAACACAAGCATGAAAGTGTTTTCTTAATTATAGAACCGACATCAGCCCAAATCCAAGAGGCCATCGGGGAGGCTGTGAACAACATCGTCAAACACTTCCACAAGCCAGAGAAAGAGGTGAGTGACTGATCTCAGTTTCAGTGTCTGTCTGATAATGAATGAACTAATTTTTTAGTAGCTTCATCACTGTTGTACTTTCACTGAACCTTTCATCATTTAATTCTGTCTTTATTCACTGACTGTGTTCATGATGTTGTAGTCAGTAAAGTGGTGTTTTATAGCTGCTCTAATGGCAGTCCTACAGCCACAGCTCACTAAGTGCTCTCTGTCAGTGGACTGATGGAAAGAGAGTAAAAAGTGGAGAGCAAGAGGCCATGAGCCAGACAGCACTTGTTTCATGTAGTTAGAGGCTAAAAATGTGCTTTAGTGAAGCCAGGAGAACACTGCAAGACTCAAAATCCTACAGGTTGGTAAAAAGATTTGTGGCATCAGCATTCTCAGAGTGTAAGATTATGTTCTGGGGCTGTTCAGTGTTATACGGTTGAACATGGGTCCTAACTAGTCCAATTTGGAGAAACTCCCAAAGATTCACAAAGAATAGCAAGTGCTAACCAGCTGCACATAAGGCCCTGTCAACACCATGACATATACAGACATTTTAACACTCACCAGCATTAGCTGTCTGCCAAAGTCTCCTCTCATTGCAAAGCAAGTTAAGTGTACAGGCTAACAAAATGTTACCTTTTTCAAAACACTGTTTGAAGATCTCATCAGTGTTGATTTTCCTTTGATATAAGGACTCAGGAACTCACTCAATGATATGAGCATGCAAAAGTTTTCCTTTAACTCCTCATTAACAGCAATACCGCTCTGGGAAGTGTCCCACCATCTGCTGGTTCAACCGGGCCTGATCCAAAACCATTGTTTCTGGCAGACCAAATAACACTGAGTGCAGTAGACGGCTCCATTCGTCTGAAAAGTTGTGCAGCAATACGAAGTTTAAGTGTAGTCATTAGACCAAGCGGTGCTAACCAAATGTAAACAAACCACTATTGTTATGCCTCCATGCCACCAATAACCCTGGCTGAAGGGATTATGTTTTCGGGTTGTCTGTACATCCGCACTTCTCATGAATGCGATATCTGTAGAACACCTGGATCTTCAAATTTGGCACAAACTTTCACTTGGACTTAAAAATGAACTGATTAGGATTGGTGGTCAAAGGTCAAGGTTACTGTGACCTTTTCTGTCTCATTCTTGTGATTGTGATATCTCAAGAATGCTGTGTAGGAATTTCCACAAATGTGGCACAAATTTTCACTTGGGACTGATTAGATTTTGGTGGTCAAAGGTCAAGGTCAGCCTTACCTTGCATCCATCTTATCGTAATTGCAATATCTTAAGAACGCCTCAAGGAAAATTCTTAAAATTTGGCAGAAACGTTCACTTGGACTCAGCGATGAACTGATTAGTTTTGGTGGTCATAGTTCAAAGATCAAGGTTACTGTGACCTTGCATCCATTTCATACTCATGAACGCGATCTCTCAAGAACAGCTTTAGCTAATTTCTTCAAATTAAGCACAAACATCTGCTCAGATTCAATGATGAACTCAATAAATTCAGATAATAAATTGGTGACATTAATCTTGGGTGTCCACCTTGAAAATGTTGATTGTATA
>JAPZEB010000016.1:13861832-13874782 GCA_029783705.1 Chaetodon striatus
ATTAAGCCATGTTTAATGTGTGTTTAATGTGTGTTTTGAATCAACTAAACTTTACAGCACTTCACAGAAACCTCTGCCTGCGACTAGTGTTTTATAGGTGTAACTGCAGAGTGACAGAAACACACCACCGCACAAATATGCTCACAACAGCGTAGGCCTCGTGTGTGGTCTACGGCGTAGGCTCTGCAGAGAGCTTGGGTTAACCACAGTGTTGTCGCAGCATAAAATTTAAAACTAAAACATAAAGAAACATCTTACAGTTTCAGCCTATCTGCTACGTATGAAACATATATGTAATGTAGCATATCAGTGGTTTGCAGGAACATTCAATACCAACATTTATTCTGGCGATTGGTTTGGCAATATATAATGTACTTATTTCATCTGACACTATTTGACTCTAGATTTTAATATACATACTGTAATACCAAGGGCTAGACATTATATGGATTTTCTCCTCATGTCAGTGCAGCCTTTTACTTAGGATTGATTTCCTCTTTCTGACATTATGTAAATATTCTGCCTTATAGTTCTCTCTACACTGTCAATCATTTTGTCACAATTTTTGTTGTTAAAAAGAAAAACTAAATGAATAAAAAGAGGATTAAAGAGGTCACAACGTACACATATACATAAGTATATATGGAGAAGGACCAGACCTTTTTACTGTTTAGCAAATAAACAATCCAGGATTTATGACAACCACACTGACAAATGTATCATGACCACTTTGACACCTGCAGCAGGAAGTATTGTAACAGACTTTAGCCGCTTCCAGCAGCCCGTTCAATGGAAATCATAAGAAACCGTGATAAAAAGCACTTTGCAGGCCAAATCAATTGATTTTTATGGTACCGGAGAGATAGATGAAGGGATGTGTGCGCAGACTGTGGATACTGATGAATTGCCGGGGCCGAGTGGATTTTCACAACACCTGACAAGATCACGACTCGAGATTCACCACTTTCGATCCCCTGCGGGAGAAATTGGTGAGGCGCGAGGGAGAGGAAGGAAAAAAAAAAAATCCAATGGTCAAAATGAAGAGATAAATCAGAGGGTGAAACAGTTCTAATAATGGAAGCTGGTTAAACGTCACTGGCTGAGAGCAGGCGCCATTAAACTTCTGATATCCTTACATGACAGATGAAATGGTGTGAAATACAGCCGCTGCCTCCTGTCATAACCTTGTTAACACGTTCTATCATGACTTGGTCTTGCACAAACAACCGTTTTGAGAAGATGTTGACCGCTGATCCTGATTTTTTTCATCCCTTTTCTCTCAAACCACAGGTATTATGACGCTTGTTAAAGAAGAATGACACGGTCCGGCTCCAGAAAGGTCAAGGGCGGCTTCAGGATCCAATCATCAGCGTCACATAGACAAAATTACAGCCATGAAGGAGGGCAGGATGAAACGGCCGGCTCGCCATACTGTACACTGTAATCTACCATGTGCAGGTGAGTTTCTTTCTACATGTCTCTTCTGTGTAAACTAACTCCCTCAAAAAACAGTCAGAACTCATCAAAGTCACCACGAGGTGAAGCGCGCAGGCAACTTTGAAGCATTAGCAAATTAGCCATTCAAGATGTATGCAAAGGTCAACATTGGTCAGGAAGGGGGCGGTCAGCGCAAAGCGTGATTCATGACCATCATTTGTGTTTGAAAAATTAATAGAGGGTGCCTGATAAATCATCACCCGGGCCATCCTTTGACAAAATCACTGAACTGCCATAATCCGGCACGCCCTCTGAATGGAGACACATGCTGACTGCAAGGTCAAGATGAATGAGAGAAACTTAAGCACTTCTCGGTGAAAAGAGGACACAGACAAGGTGGTGTGTGTATCGCTCAATAATGACATTTAATATCGACTACTTGTTGCCGATCTGAATAGGTCTCTCGTGAGCTGGACCTTGAGGAGAAGTACAAATGTGTACTCTTACACGCACTTGACCCAGAAAGAGGAAAAGAATGTCGCAAATGAAGCTTGAACTAGATGTGAAGTGTGAGCCTTTTATTCCTCGAGACTTCAGGTAGCAGGGAAACATTCAAGTGCATCTGGCCTCCTTCGTTTAACGTTGGAGTATATTGAGTTTGGATTATTTAAAAGTCTACAGAGGTTTTATAGTTTGGCATTTTGAGTCATCGTACTGATACGAGGGAGATACTTTTTTTTTTTTTTTGAGAAATGTGTATATTTTAGTATTTAGTTTTTGGTCGGCGTGTAACATGACACCGAGACATCCCGACCTCCTCTGGAGAAATTCAACATACAAGGCTTCAAGGACGTTAAAGCTGCATAAATTAAAATTTTCATATCAAGAATGAAGCGCATGAATACATGTATGTGAAAGGAGATCTTAAAAGTGGTAAACCCCCAGAAATTATCATCCAGCTGTGCAGTTTTCCTTCACTGCTTGAACATCTTATAGCTCTTACAGCTTGTTGAATCTTTCTGCAAACCATGGATACGATACATATGCAGGTTATTAGGGCATGGATACATTGAATCTTTAGGTTTAAACAACACTGTGGTTAACATATGAAGAATGTAACAGGAAAGAAAAACATAATTTGGCTTAAAATACCCTGGGTTTTTTTGGGACTGGAAAGATAATAATGTCTTGGTAAAATTCCAGCACTTTTCGTACGCTATCCCAGCTGGAAATACAGCAATGTCTCGTTAAAATGGCTGGAGAAACAAGTGCTTTCAGGTCACTATCCTGGCAGGAAAAACAGTAATGTGGTAAAAAAAAAAAAATAACACTTTTCAGGCCTCAGTCCTGGCTGGAAAAGCAGGACTGTCTTGGGAAAACTACCGCTTTCAGGCTCCTATCCCGGCTAGAAAAAAAGTATGTCTTCATAGAAATGCAGTGCTTTCAGTGCGCTATCCCAGCTGGAAATGCACCAATGTCTCATTGGCTGATTTAAAACAACAACCACTTCTTGGACCACTATCCCTGCTGGAAAAGCAGTGATATCTTTGTAAAAATAAATAAATGAATAAATAAAAATCAGCAGCTTTCAGGTCTCAATACCTGCTGGAAAACCAGCAATGTTTCTGTAAGAAAAACTTCTGCTTTCAGGCCATTATCCTGGCCAGAAAAGCAGCATTGTTTCAGTAGGAAAAATAAATAAATAAATAAATTTAAAAAACGCTTTTCAGGACACTATGCTGGCTGGAAATGCAGCAATGTCTCATTAAAAAAAGCAAACACTTTTTGGGCTGAAGAGGCAGTGATATCTTAATAAAGCTGGAGAAACAACAGCTTTCATGCCACTATCCCGTCAGTAAAATTCGCGGTATCCTGGCCACAAAAGGAGTATTTTTTGTGTTACAATCTCAGCTAAAGAATTAGTTATATCTTGGTTAAAAATCAAGTGTTTTTCGGACCACAATAGCAGCTAAAAACGGAGATGTCTTGGTAAAAACGCGACGACCTTTTGGGCTACTATCCTGAGTGGGAACGCAGCGACGTCTTGGTGAAAGATAACCACTTTTCTTGCCTAAAAATCTGCTTGAAACACAGCAATGACTCACTAAATCACATTAGTTTTCTTTTTTGTTGGTCTCCAACAGTGGTCGGCACTGGTCTGTAGCTTGGCAGGCGTTTTGCCAAGGTGACACAGCATCCACCACCCCCTCCACTCCACAACGTTGATATAATACATCTAAAAGTTAAAAAAGTAATATATTCATGCTTAGCAGAAATGTGCAATGCCAACACTTTCCTCTGGCGACAAAGCTGTACGTCCAGCAGTAACAGTAAAAGTTCTGAAACATCTTGGGCTCCACCAAACGTTCAGGAGTTGGTGGAGCCCAAAATAGAGCCACTAGAGGAGCTAATAATTGATTTACTTTTCAAATGTCAGGTGAACAGAAACACACATCTAAACAAATGCTACTGTTTGTCATGTTTGTTTGATATGTAAATGTTCAGTTTGCGTGCACACTGGCCATATCAACGCTATAAGGTGATAAAACATCAGTGTTGTGTTCACGGTCTTGTTCCACTGCCCTCAAGTGGCCATTAACGGTGCTATCCTCAGGTCTTGGAGCAGTAATGGGGTGTTTTTGTTCTGTGATGTCTCTCAGCAATGATGGCAATTGCTGCTAATGCTAACTGCAGAGCCCTACATTTATCCCAAACAGAAAATGTAAAAGCTTTAAGCAAATTAACTGTGAATAGGGCTGAATTACACTCAGTTTGTGTTTTCCAGTCAGTGATAATGATACACTGTGGTGCAAACAGCAATGACTGTTAGCGATTTAGCACTCTCACACACACACACACACACACACACACACTCCACAGTTTGAATGTGTGAAGTTATAATAAGGACTTTACAGATTTGTAACAGACAGCTGCCCTACATAGTCACTGACACAGCAAAAAAAAAAAGAAGAGAGAAATGCAAACACAGGTTTTTAAATGACAAAGATGCGCTAGAGGCTGTCCGAGCCCGATGCTGCAAATCAGGTGGCGGGGGAATGCTTCCTTTGTAACAAAAGACGAGTTATGTTCCATGCAATAGCAGCCAGAGGGCAATGTCCGGCGTCGGAGCTCAATATCTGCTGTGTAACATGTGATTCGCCCTATCTCCCATAGAAAAAAAAAAACCTCGACACAGAGGCTCTGCCTTCACAGCAGATTAAACTTCAGTGGTGTTGATGCTAAGCCTGGACTCAATGCAATCTTCTCAATGCCAAAAGACGTTTGATTATGGTTTAAAATATTGAAACAGCTTGAGGATTGCTCGGGTTATCTTGCTCAGCACACGCAAAGTTGGAAACACCACTGGCGAGATTAGATAAATAAAGTGCCCCATGTTTTCTTCAACTATTTAAATGTAGTAAACTACTACTTTTTCACTGTACCCCGAAGGATGTGCCAAATACTCATTAATGAGTGCAAACACACATATACTCGTCGGCTAATGTGCACCTGCAGCCTCTCCAAAAACCATATGCATATGTGCGCGCGTGCACACGTGCTCATATTTATCTCTGTCTCTTTCTCTCTCAGTCTTCCTCTGTTTCTAAAATAGGAATATCAGTGATGAGCAGTGCAGCTGGAGACAATAAACTGGTAGAAGAACCAATTACCAGCAGGTGACAAGCTGGTGGTTCAGGGCTTTCAACATGTCATTATCTGCACATCGACATTTCCAAGAGCCCTGACAGGCCATTTCTGAGGCTGCCATGGCAAGCCGCCATGATAAACCCGGGGAGAAGAGAGAGAGAGAAGGGGAGGGGGACCAAAAGCCAGAGCGAAAGAGTGTCTTTCTACACGCTCTGTTACTCACTTTCACACACACACAGCCGTGCAGGTGCACAGATGTAACGGGGAGCGGGGGAGCACCACTATGGCGAGTCAAGGAGTGTGACTTCAAACAGGGGTGGATGTAACCATGATTGATTATTAGGAACAATAAAAACAAGTCTACAAAGATAATTAAACTTAAAATGTCTGAAGAAGGGCAAGGCCTGAACCAGTGGTTCCCAACTGGTGGGTCGCAGGTCCATTCTGAATGGGCCGCATCTGACTCGCAAAGATTGTAAGCAACACACTTTATTTTGAAGTACAGTGAATTTCCGGCACAGAGCTTTTACTTTGAAGTGCCATTTCCTGCTGTAGAGTGAGTGACCAGCGGACAGCTACTTGACAGAGACAGCAAACTAGCGACAGCATGGCCAAATGCAAGTATGATGCCAAATATCTTTAACAGTATGGACCTTGAACTAATGACTAAGGGTACATCTGGACCCCATGGCTGGACCAGTTGGGAACCACTGGTCTAAACACTCATTTGAAGACAGTCTTAAAAGTAACAAGAAACATGTCCTTGATCAGATTTTGCAGGCTGCTTTTGGGATTATTGCGGCCTGAAGTTCCTGATTTCCCGGCAGCTTTTCTAAAAAGTTGCGATGCTTCTTGCCGTTGTTTGCAATTAAATTGCAGTGGCAAGTTAAAATCTGCAAATATAGTTGTGATGCTGTCAGAGATGTGGAGCTTATTATTATTATTATTAGCATTCAGAACAATAATCTATTTGTGATGGTGGCGGGAAGCAGCAACAGCTGAGGGACCATCTCTGCTCTTCTCCTGCTCTCTTTAACCAATTAGCATGAGCTAGCACAGCATAACGCGATCTCATTCCTACTTGTCATATCCTCCAGAGACCCTGTGTCTTCATACGAGGACATCACATTTTGGGTTTACTTGACCTTATACCTCATTCTACCTAACGTAGACCTGTTGTCCTCGTTCGTGGACACTTCTTTTGTGCCATCTAGTGGTAGTAAGAGCATCATGTAAAAACAAGATGGCAGCCATCTCTGCCAAGTCAGTTTGTAGCCGATCCTGACACAAAAGTGGACGAGGTCCAAAACCTGATCACATTTTATGGTTGAAACTTGTTTATTTGTGATTAATAATGTTTGTGGTTTGATATGGCAACAAATTTGACCAACTTTAGCAACAGTAACAAGCTAAGACACTTAATTAAGAAGTACTTGTTTGAAGACATTGGGACTTAACAATGTTAAGTTTTTTAATACTTACTGCGTCCTGCTGATCCCAGATAGCTAGGAGAAATTACAAATGTATACCAAACAAAAGTTCAGGTCTCAGGAGGATATATTGCCACACAAGCTGAAGCCCTGCAGCAGCGGTTATCATCCCACACCGAGCCTTTAATCTCCCACCGACACCAAAACAGCTTGACTCTGTTGTTAAACCTGTTACTAACCATTTGGTAATGTTAGCCATGTGATGCTAACAGTTAGCCTTGTGCCTGTGTGTGTGACTTTGTCCAGGGCGCAGAGCTCCAAGCCCGCAGCATCCACCACAGACCGTGGATGTGATTCCAGTCAGGTGCTCCGATGAATTGGAAATCACAGATTAAAGTTTCAAAGATTTCTACGTATTTGGACAATGACCCAGTCATGTGAAGTTTGGTGGTAATGTCATCCCAGGCCCAGTTTTTCCTCTGGTTGTTGTTATCCATCGCTGGCACCATTTTTCCTCATGTCAGCTCCTCCATCTTGTCTTCTTTTTCCTTCTGCGATCCCCACTATTTGATCGGCAAAATACAGAAGGTGGCAAGGTGGCCCTCTGCAGCCCTCCCCTCGTTGTCGTGGTCATGTGAAAGCCAATTATTTGGTCTAATACGAGGTCTGTTGACCAAGTAGAGCTAGAACAGTTACGCTTATGTAGCTGCAATCAAACCACTGTCCAGCAGCAGGAAGTAAACTCATTTCAGAATAAAAGCATGCAAACATACATCAAACATAAAAATATGAATATATTAACACAAATCACACCAATACCTCCATCCTGTGACACATACATAGACAAAAAAAAGTTTGTTTTCTTCCTCTGGCTAATTCGTGACACATATAGATATACAGAGACGCAGCCCTGTGTTCCTCCTCCCCAGAGTTGTAGAGCTGCTTAAAGATGATTCCCTTTATATGTGAAATGGTAATTGTATTTCTCTAATCTAATCCCATTAGAACCCCGTACCTCCTCTGCAAACTGCCCCGAGGCAATTACACAAAATGTCAATGAATTAAGTAATAGCTTGGTGGCAAGCCAGGGGTGCTCACCGTTGATCACGGCTGTCAGCAGAAAAACGCATCTGTCAACAGCAAACGCGCACGCCCGGGTACACGCAGCCTGGGTACACACACACACACACACACACACAGTCAGTGGTGTTGTTCCACGAGCCATTTAACCTCTCTGTAGGACACACACTCGCACATTGTTGGCACTCCACAACCCATTTAACTCCTGTCCAGAACACACAAGCACACCCACACACACAAAGGGGGGAAGAAAATGCAGCTGGTGGAGCCGAGTGTGTTGCTCTTTGTGGCGGGAATGTGTCTCTGTCCCGGAGTCGTGCCGGCTTCGTCTGTGTTACAGATAAGACACCAAACAGGGGCAAAATATTCTCTGGACTTGTTTAGCTGCAGGCTCGGAATACAAATGCAGGTAATCTGTTTGTAACCGCTGCATACAATAAGGGATGTCGGCTATTGAGGCTACTTTACACAAGCGTTTGCACATAGATCGTGCATTAGTAAGCACTCGGCTGGATGGAGGAGGCTTTGTGTAAATGATAGAAGTGATTGTGGAGCGCTGAATGGAGTCTGATTGAAAGTGCATGAGCGACAGTGAACAACAGGGTTATTACAATTGATGTTGGATGAGCAAAGTGATAAAGCCGAAAAATTTATATATGTGTTTCAGTGTTAAGTAATGTGGTTTGTTTGATCTTTAAAGCTGCTGTTTGGTGATTTCTGACCAGTAGTTTATTAAGTCCCTAAAGGGGACCGAGTACGCTCATTTTCAGGTTCATACTTGTATTTTGGGTTTCTACTGGAACATGTTTACATGCTTTAATGCTCATTTTTCTTCATACTGTCTGTGCTGGAACACCTGTATTCACCCTCTGTCTTAAACCCTCAGTCTTATCATCTGTCTCTATAAGCCCCCCTCCCAAAAAGCCATCTGCTCTCTTTGGTCAGTGTCTCCAAGTCTTACTTATCTTTGCATCTCTGCACCATCACTACGGCTGGGTAATAACTATAATGGAGATAAGCCGCACTTTTTACCGTGAAAGATCAACAACAAAAGCTTCTACACCAAAATCTTCACAGTCTAACATGTTCCAGCAGGAATATGATATGTAATCTTGTTTGCTGATGTTGTTACTTTCTCCACAATTTCAGGTTTCCCCGATGTTAGCATGTAGCTACATGTAGCAGTGTGCTTGCAGCCGAGGAACGACTGTAACAGAGGATAGTGCAGCATAGTCTCTACCATGAAAAATCACCAATAATAGCTTCTAACGCAGAGCCAGACATGTTCCAGCAGAAATATGATCCAAATCAGGTACAAATTAACAACATCTGCAATCAAGATTACACATTTACCTAACGTTAGCATGTCGCTACATGTTGTTTTACTGCTGCGGAATAATTGTAACAGAGTGTAGCGCCACTTGTTACCGTGGATGAAGCTTGAAAACCAAACACTTAACAGTCAAACATGTTCCAGCAAGAATTTGATCCAAAATTGGCGGAAAATTGACAACAATGCCAAAAGAAATTGCCTGACAAAAGCATGGAGCTACATATAGCAGCGCACTTGCAGCTGTAATGTAGTAACGATTTTTACTGTTACAATTCACTAATAAAAGCTTCACAGCCTAACCTGTTGCAGCAGGAATAAGATTGGGTAGAAATGAACAACATCTGAAACTAAGACTACACATTTACCTAATGTTAGCATGTAGCTACATGTAGCTGTATACTTACAGGTGCGGGATAACTGTCCACTTTTTACTGTGAATAAAGCTTTGTAACGGAAATCTTCACAGACGAACATGTTCCAGCGAGAATTTGATCCAAAGTTACGGAAAAATTTTATTTTAAAAAAATGGCAAAAAAAATTATGCTTCCTTAACAAAAACATGTAGCTACATGTAGCAGTGTACTTGGAGCTGAGGAATGACTGTAACAGAGTATAGTGGCACTTTCTACCATGAAAGATTACCAATATAAACTTCTAAACCAAAAACGTATGAACCGGAAATGTTTGAGCAAGAATCTGATTTGAAATTTTGGAGAAATTAACATCAGCAACCGGGATTATAGGACATCTTGATATTAGCATGTGGCTACATGTAGCAGTCAACTTGCAGCCAGGGAATGACTGTAACAGAGAAATGTTTTCTACAGTTAAAATTCACCAGTAAAAGCCTCCAACCAGTATCTTCACAACTGGATGTGTTCCAGCAGGAGTATGATCTGAAACTTGGACGAAATGAACAACATCAGCAACCAAGATTGCAGGTTTCCCTCACGTTAGCATGTAGCTACATGTACGTAGGTGTTGGGTAATGACTGTAACTGAGTATAGCCGCATATTCTACCATGATCAATCAATCAATCAAAATCTAAACAACCAAATGTGTTCCAGCAGGAATATAATCCGAAATCATGGAGAAATATACAGCATCACTTCCCTGATGTTAGCATGTCGCTACATGTAGCAGTGTTTGTAATGTAAACACTTGCAGTAGCGTGCCAGGGACATATGACCCTATGAGGAAATCTGTCAGTATTTGAGTATTCGGAGCGGTCTAAATCCTGAGGTTTGTGCTCACAGGGATTACTTTTACTTTACTTTTACCTCTTTATTTGAAACTTTGGCCACTTTGGTTTAATCTGAACACTGACGCTAACATTTAATATATAACAGAAAATAAGAAAGGAGCATAATAGGCCCTCTTTCATGCTAATGTAAGCACCTGTTGAATTCAGTCATTCTTCTGACTTGTGCTTTAACCTTGCTCTGAGCTGCACTGTCTGTGTCTCCTAGGCTAAGTGTTTGAATGTCTTCACCAGCCACTCTGTTCAATTCAATTCAATAATCTCACAAAGCCTAGCAGGGCAACTGAAAGGCAGACGTAGCACAGACACCATTATGTTGCACGCTTATTATTTTTCTACTGAGACTCTTTTGGCTGTTTCGGCCTGCAGAGATACACAAAGACAGACGAGGCTTCGATGTTTCAGAACGACGTAGAGACACAGACTGAAGGACTTTGTGTTGATACTGTGGCTTGGAAATACAGATTCTCTTTTAATTAAGCGTATCAGCATTTCAGAAACATTATGCATTCCTGAGATAACATGCTTTTGTTGCCATCAACACTCGCAGTGTTTATCATGTATATCTAAATGATACCGTAATATCTGTGTAGAGGCTCAGGTGAAATGTGTTCAGGTGTTAATCCAGAAGTATCCGATGGACTCTGCAGGTGCAGTGAATGTGTCTGAATGTCAGGCTGGCTTTTGCTATGAAATTGAGTTAGTGGCTCTGTGGATGTGAACCACTGAGGTGGGGTGGGGGGAAGAAAGGGAAAAAAAAACCTTCTTAGCCAGCAGGACGCCTCTACTTGAGCACAGAAGCTGTCACTATTCATGAAGGTCCGATTTGGGCAAAGAGAAACAGAGAGGGAAGAAGAAAACAGCAAGCAGTGCAGATTCAAATGACAAACTTAAGAAATTACTTTTTTGCCTTTAGGAGGTGAGGAAGGAGTCACCGCTTGTTTATCTATGAAACGGTGCGGCACACTAAAGTTCTCTCATTCTTTTTTACACCTTTTAGACCTTATAGTTCTTTGTTTAACGTCTTATTTCAGGGACGAAGCAGAGAAGCTGATAGAGATCTCACAGACTGCAGCGTGGTTTTCTTCTTAGTTTGAGACGTCTAATTTTGGTATGAGCTTATGTATAGTGGTTTGTGAAAGAGGTGGGACCAAGTCATTGTTTCGCAAGTCTCAAGTCTTGGTACTCAAGTCCTAAATCAAGCCATAATGCGCTCTTGCAACAGTTGTTGGAGGTTGTTGTGTTTCTGTCGTCAGTTTCTGACCCCTACATTTTGGATACTGGTTCAAACTAGGAATGTCAGATTTGGCTAACTTTGCTTTTGCTAGCCTGACACCAATTAACCAGTACTTTTTTGTTTGTTTGTTTGTTTTTAAGATGTCTTTTGGGGTCATTTGCCTTTATTGAGATAGGACAGATACAGTGTGAAAGGGGGGAAGAGAGGGGGGATGACATGCAACAAGGGGTCGTGGGTTGGCGTCAGACCATCGGCCACCGCGGCAATGACACGGCCTTTGTACATGGGGTACCTGCTCTACTAACTGGCTCACATTTAAGAAAAAACACAAAACTGACTTGGGGAACAAGAGGCCTTTCCTTTTAAATCCACACTCTATTGACACAGTGAGCTTAAGTGCTGGATTTCAAAGTGCTCTCCATTTCAAGAGGGCGAAATTTTAATGTTTTGTGATGTTCTTTGATTTTAGTTTCCTTTGGCTTTGCCGTTTGAGAGCCGGCTAGCTGTGTCAACATTCAGAAACACAGTGCACACCCTCCTGTCTCCACTGTTGGCACGTTAGCTTGTCAGTCACTAGTTAGATGTATTATGCAGATCAATACAGACTGTAAATAAAATGGCAGCTCCGTGTCATGACAGTCTGGAGCTGGTGAGTAACCTTGACTTTGTTGTTGTTCATATAAAACAATTACACTGTGATGTAAGGCTGGACCTCTGGATTGTGTTGTAGCAAATATCAACAACTGTGACATGTTGCATTTGGACAAAAATGAACAAGAAATTATATTAGGCTGTTGCTGTCTCAACATTATGCCAGCCCTCTGGTCTCTCCCCAGGTCGCCCCAGTGAGAAAGCGTCTTCATTTTAAGCCACAAAGATGCTTTAGCATTATTAACTATGTTAGCACCACGAGCTGTGTTGGCACTGCTAATGGTGCTAACAGAGCTAACAGTGACACCGTAGTTAACTATGCTTAAGGGGGTTTGCGGCTCAATATCAAGCCACTTACTGACCTGGGCGACCTGGTGGGAGACCAGAGGGTGGGTACTATGTTTCCACAGCAGCGCTGCTGGGTTGGGATGGCGTTACTAGCGATAACTGCCAAATGAGCAACATTGCTAGCTAGCTCCCACCAAATCCGGCTGGCGTACAGTACAGTAAAGTGAAGGCTAACAAAATTAACCTACAGACCAACACACATAACAGATCGAAAATATTCTTGGCAATTAACAGTTGAAATTCGTAGTTCAGTCAAAGTGTTGACTTGCTGTGAATAAACAGCGTTGACGAAAGTTGATTCAGGAAGTGAAGGGAAATGTATTGATTTTTGCCACATTTTTTTAAATAACATTTTTGTCAAACAAAATATTTGTCTTTGGGCTTTGGGGAAGCTATCAGGTATTTTCAATTTAAAAGGTTCAAGTCCAACTGAAGTCACAAGTCTTTCTCTAATCGGAAGTAATCAAATTTTTGACTCAAGTATGCCTCGAGACCAAGTCATAAGACTTGAGTCCACCAAGTTT
>JAPZEB010000016.1:13941383-13965364 GCA_029783705.1 Chaetodon striatus
GAGCGTCAAAAAATGGAAAAAAAAAAAAAGGACCTGCACATTCATCATCTTTCAATTTAGAGTCTTGAGATTCACCCTCCAAGATGCACTAATGCCCCAACAGGGAGACAGATATTTGCATTTTGATTAGCGGGGGCCAACGTCTCTCTCATCTCCGATCCCACCCGGCAACGCTCACGACAGTCTAACGGCAACCGCACAGATTGAAACTATACAGTTAAATAATGAATATAATGGGGGATGTTTGTTGGGCGGTGGGGGGGCTCTGCAGACCTTTGAATGCCACGTCTGATGATTACTTTGGAGTAGTCGCTCCGTGTCAAGAGAGAGCTTCAAAATCTCGTCACCCTGATATTTTTTGGGGGGATCTGTGACACCTTTTATTGTTCGGCTGTTAAAGCGGTGGGGGAGGGAGAGCCGTTGTTCGAGCTGTCTCGTGTCACTCATAAAGAGCGCGCTATAGGGAGAAACTGAAACCATGTGGGAGTAGTTTATTGCTTGTATTAGTAAGAGCTCGCCTTTGATGTTCCATCTCCTACAAGAGCTTGGATGGCGAGAAAGGAAAACAGCGAACGAAATAAAACAAAAGTTTTCATCTCCCTCATGCCTCGCCATAATTCAGCGTGCCAGAGGATCTGTGCGCTGTCTCCAAGTGTTTTGTTTGTGTTGCATTAATTTCACAGGGACTCTTGTGTGTGGAGAGAGAAAGGAAGAAAAAACACCTCCTTCCAATCAAATCTGCCTGACAAATCGTCTCGTTTGAGGCTTTTTGCTCGCGTTTAATTCCCGGCCAAAGTTACGGGAACCGAGCCACGCTCCCTAAAAAGGCCCGACCAGCCTCCGCAAGGTCGCCCAAGTGACAGATGTCAATCAAAACTCCCACGCAGTGCGACTGTAATCGAGGTGAGTACGGTTATGTATCAATAGACGGAGACAGAAGTCATACATTACCATATGTTTGCGTAACCTTGGGGCTCAGTCACCTTGAGAAAGACAGCTGTTTCTCGGCTCGGATGCTCCGTCATCATGAGATAAGATTTCAATTTAAGTAACAGGAGGTGTAACTGTGGAATGTGCGGAGCGAGTTTCATGGATTTTCCTTTCAGTTCGGCGCTATTAATAACGTTTATTTTTAATTAAAAAGCTAAAAAGAGTTTTGGATGAACTCCTCTCCCTCTCCTCTCTCCTATAAGGCCTTTCCGGTTGCAGTTGCTGTTTGTCTTGGGGCATTGTTTTATTACCTTCAAAACTCTACTGGGAAAATCTTAAGACAGCGGTTGCCGAGCAACAAGGACCTGACGGTTCCGCCACAGGAGCGGAGTGAAGAGCGGCCCAGAGCGAAAGGGAGGAGAGGAGGGAGGAGGGGAGGGAGGTGGGGAGGGAGGAGAGGTAACACTCAGACTGGAACAGCAGTAATATCGACACAGCTGGAGCCGCGGGTAAAGACCTAGTGAAGCAGCAATAGCGTGCTCACCTGTCCCTTTTGAATCGCCAGTGGAGGCAGTGTGAGGCGATAAGATGAATGTGAATCAGTTTATCTGGGGCTATATTGTGTGTTTATCAAAGGCCAAGTGCTCTGAAATCTGTGATCCAGCTGTGAGTACAGAGGAGTGAGGCTGCGACCAGCAGTTATTTAATTATCAACTCGTGATTTCTATGAAATTTACTACTGAGTGTTTAATGGAGCTCTGTGCAGCGTTCAGAGCGAATCTATGAGCCTGTTTAGGCCTCGTATTAACGTGCATTATGGTGATCTGAGCACAAGTGGACAGCTGAGAGACATCACACCTGCTTCCATCATGTCTCCACACTTTTGCTAGCTGCTCTGTAGCATGTTTGCTAGTCACGTTAGCAGTTCAGCTGGAGACATCGCTGTCAGTTGAATCCAACACGATGGATGGTCACCAGTGCTGAGCAGTAATGCGTTACAGTAATAATATTACTTTTTCCAGGAACAAGTAGTGTAACTAATTACCTATAAAATTTCGGTAATAATATTACAGTTACTCCAAAACCAAACAAATTGTTACGTTACTTTTGTTGTCACATCACTGCTGACTTGAAATACAACATCACATCAGTGGACTAATTTTAGTAATCGTGGCACTGCGCAGGCACGTCACAAAGCAACAAGTTTGGAAGATGGAAACGTTTACCTGAGCTTAGCAGCTGGAAATATTTCCATTACTTTGATTCTGTCGGGAGGAAAGATGACAAGAACACTGTTGCTGCAGGTGGTCGAACTAAAACTTTTTCCACTGCGACAAACACATCCTCAAACCTCTGGCAACAACGACCGATAGCACAACAACGTGAAGCTCCAGGAAATAAACCCCACCAAAGGTGAGCCTCCTCAAAGGTGGCGCGACACTGGCTAAACAACCAAAACTGTATTTTAATCATGGACAACTGCAGCTACAAAGAAGTGATGAAGATTGTGGGTGGATGTGTGGTCGCCTTGTTTGACATAGTGACTGTCGTAACGGATGAAAATGTCGCAATGTGTTAACCTGGCATTAACTGTTGTGAAAACGAACTAAACTCAAGTTCATAAATTGGAAAATAATGCGTTCATGCTCACCAAAAATACGAGTACGTGCACAAACACACTCTTTTGGCACGTACATGCACAACACTGCGACACACAACACCAAACACAAACAGCTCGTAACGAAACTAATGGGAGAAGACTCAAACACACTGACCGACAGTGTGGTATGTGTGATATGTTGTGGATGAAATGTCGCTTCATGAGTTACGAGAAGAACCTTTGGTTAAAAAAATTAAATTAAATTAAATTTAAAAATCTAGCCTTAGCTACACTTACCGGCGATTACCCTGACATTCTGAATTTTGGGGAGATTTTGGCGATTACTAATTTTATGAAAAGCAACATAACAAGTAGCGTAACAAATTACTGTTTGCAGGGAGTAATAAGTAAAGTAATATTACTTTTGAAAAGAGTAACAAGTAATGAGTAATATATTACATTTTTTAAATGACGCCGTCACCTTTATCAGCGCTAACAAATGGTGTAGTGCTGTTTCAACATTGGGAGGAATATATGAAATGGATGGTTTGAGAGTTCTCCCTATGTAAATACTGAGTATTAACACTTAATTTTTCTGCATCAATTCATCAATTTATGTCGTAAATGTGTTAAATTTCGTAAAAAACAAATACTCCGCTACTTTCCTGTTTTTATTGGGGGGCAAATACACGTTATAAATATTGAAGGGGAATCTGTCCCCTGCATCCCCCCTGAAAGCTACGCCCATGCTGATAGCCACTGTATGTGCACAGTGCAGAACAGTGACAGTTAGCTAGCCGGTGGGACACAGGGAAACAGCAGCTTAAGTGACAGGAAACACCTTTTAATGTGTGTTGGGAAGCTGTAGGCTTTCTCGGGAGTAAAGCTTCAAAGGATTAACATTTTTAACATTATTCATTTGCTTGTAGGGAGTTAGATGAGACGATTGATTGAACGGATGTGATACAACAATTAATTAGTGAGCTTTAGAGGTGCTGATCAGCAGATTTTGTTGCTTTAGGACATAGTCAGGGTTGCTGTTTCCCCTCGCTTTGAGTCTCTGTGCTAAACTAACCAGCTGCTGGCTGTAGGGTTACATTTACTGGGTGGTGCTGATCCTCTCATATAACTCTTGGCAGGAAAGTGACTGAGAGCATATATCCCAAAATGTCAGACACTTCCTTTAGATTTCAAACAATAATGACAAATGGCCATCATAAGTCCCGAGAGCCTGAGGTATTGTCTCACAAATCTGTGGTTTGTCTGTCCAACAGTCCAAAAATCAAAGATAATAGATTTATAATGAAAAAAAACAGCAGCCAATCTTCACATTTAATAAGCCAAAAACATTAAATATTGATGGTTAATCGATGAATTGGATCACAGTGAACATGCAGCTTTGTTAAAGGAAGTCTCAAATGTTCTTATGTTCTCAGGTGTGTCTATCAAACCAGATTTTGGGGGTTTTAAAGAGAGGGTTTCCTCAAAGTGCCCTTCCTCTCCTGTCTTTATCCACTCTGGCTATCACCCGTTTGGTTTGAGGAAAGTTTGATGAGCACCGGCCGGTTGGCAAATACAAATCTGATCCCTGGTTACAAATTGAGGTCAAACAAGGGTATAGAGGATGCATGTTTGCCTGTGTGGGTGATTGTGTTTGTGGGTGAACCCATTTAGGCCTTATCTGTGTTTACATGCATTCATGGATGCATTGCCTTAAACCAACGCTGTGCCTCCTCCAGGCATTTGCACTACTAAAGTGAGGATGCACAAGCTGCAGTGGAGAGTGCTTTGCTGGCACCTCACCAGATATTTAATCATAATTAGCCAAACAATTACTGGGCTAATTGTTATTGGTGAGATATTGGAGCGCAGAGAGGAGAAATGTCAGGTTTATTGGCAGGGGATCTTCATCCTCTGGCTTGTCTTTCTCTCACTTCACTTTGGAGCGCCGACCCCATCCCGCACCTCTTCCAATTCCTGCGGCAACACAAACACAAACTCTCCGAGATATCACCCCAAAAGACAAACGCGCGTCTGTATATCACCGCCGCTCGGCCGAGCTTATTTGTGACCGTTCTCCAAAGGGAAGAAGAAAAGGAGAAAAGGCCACTTAAAGGCCAACGTGAATGGCAAGGCCTTTTGAGTATCAGCATTGTGCTTTACAAAAAGAGGTCAGGCTCGAAACTGCGAGACTGATAAGTGCGGGTGTTTCAGGAGGGTCACGCAGTGCTCGGTGAAGTGAGGCCTTTGCTTTGGCTATTGATAGCTCCACCAATACGCCTCATGCAGAGCGGAAATCGATGTTATCTGGTGACTGTGAACCTTCTCAACCACTGACTCACTGGCAGAGTTTTTACAAAAAAACTAATTATTGCTTGTTATGTATTACAACTTCTACACCTAAAGGGGACCTGTTGTGCTCTTCTGTATTTTCTGTCTTATATATAATGTCACAGTGAAGGATGTTCATATTAAACATGGTCATAATTTCAAATAATAAGGTAAGCATATGTAAAAGTAATGCCTGTGAGGAAAAACCTCAGGTTTCAGATCGTCCTGAACACACTTTTTTTTACTTTGGCTACAAGCTAGCGTCAGCTTGTGTTACTGCAAGTGTTTACATTACATATACTGCTACATGTAGCTACATGCTAATGTCAGGGAACATGTAAATTGGTCGCCAGTGTTGTTAATTTCTCCCTTATTTCTGATCATACTCCAGCTGGAACATGTCGAGTTATGTTAAGAAGCTTTTACTGGGGATTTTTCACAATAGAAAGTACCGCCATTGCCCAGCTGCAAGTACACAGCGAACGCACATGTAGCTACATGCTAACCTCGGAGAAATTTGTAATCTTGGTTCCTGATGTTGTAAATTTCAGATCATATTCTTGCTGCAACATGTCTGGTTGTCTTTAGATGCTTTTATTGTTGATTTTTCACAAAAGAAGAAACTGTTATACTATTGCAGTCATTCGCATGCTGCAAGTACACCACAAAAGTACACTTGGCTACATGCTAACGAAATGCGTAATCTTGGTTGCATATGTTTTTCTCCATGATTCTGGATAATATTTCCGTTGGAACATGTCTGGTTGTGTTCTCGTGTTTTTTAATGGTAGACAGTGCAACTATTCTCGGTTACAGTCATTCTTTGGTTATAGGTACACTGCTAACATACATGTAGCTACATGCTAACACCAGGGAAACATGTTTGGATCATATTTCTTCTGTTTCATGTCCGGTTGTGTTTAGAGGCTTTTATTGTTGATTTTTCACAGTAGAAAGTGCCACTATACTCTGTTACAGTCATTCCTCAGCTGTAACTGCATTGTTAACATACATGTAGCTACATGCTAACATCAGGGCAATATGAAGTTGGCTGTCCATGTTGTAAATTTCTTCCTGATTTTGCATCATATTCCTGCTGAAACGTGTGGTTGTGTATAAACTTTTATTGGTAATTTATAATGATAGAAAGTGCTGCTATTCTCCTGGCTGTAAGTACCTTGCTAACATACATGTAGCTACATGCTAATGTTAAGGAAACATGTAACCTTGGTTGCTAATGTTGTATTAAGATGCTTGTATTGGTCATTTTTAATGGTAGAAATCAATGCTATTCTCTGTTTAAATGATTTCCCAGCTGCAAATACACTGCTACATGTAGCTACATAATAAAATCAGGAAAAAACGTAAGCTTGGGGTGCGTTCGTAAATCCAATCTGAGGCTCTACACTAAAATGAGAGTTTGATTATTCAAAGAAAAAGAGCGTTCTATTGCTACATGAATCAATGAACAGTTTATTAAACGTTCACTCACTTGCTTGGCGCTCTGCTGCTCCGTTGCCACATACAAAGTGCCCAGAGTACGTTCTGCTGCTCCTCATGTGGAGTTCTGAATAACTGAACAGTACATTGGAGCGAGTATTTCCAGATGCATCCTTGGTTGCCGATGTTGTAAGTTTCTCCCTGATTTCAGACCAAATTCCTGCTGGAACATGTTTGGTTGTGTTTAGAAGCTTTTATTGGTGATTTTTTTTTTATGGTAATTAGTGTTGCTAATCTCTGTTACAGTCATTTCCCCGGCTGCAGTGATGACGCAGAGATGCCGAGATACGCAAGACCTGAAATAGCTGACCAATCGGGGGAGACTGGACTTACCCAGGGCGAAGGCTAAAATGGAGTGTTTTCGACAAAGGGTGAGTCCAGGTGTTCCAGCACAGACACTATTAGGAAAATAAAGTGTTTTTAACCATTAAAGCAAGTAAATATTTTCTAGTAGAAACCAACAGTACAAGTTTGTCCCTGAAAATGAGCAGAATAGGTCCTCTTTAGATCCAGTAACTTCTTTTGTGTAATTCTTCTTTGCTGCGTTTGGTTTTGTTCCTTTGTAAACAAAAACTAAAAAAGTCTAACACACAATGAATCAATTGTGTTTCCCGTACAACAGAAGACTTGAAACAGAAACTCTCTATTGTTCTGGCATATCTGCATTGTTGCCCCCCCCCCCTTCATAAATTCTGCTGAGCCCTTACAGTTTACAGTCACTTTGATTCTGCCTCCATCTGCCATTCCCATGAAACCCACAATTGCTCATCTATTCATTTTGTCAACAGTCTCTTTAAGAATCGTCTGTGTGAGACGATGAGCCAAAGCAGACAGAGTCATAAGAGATTTGAAACATGTGATTAATTCATTTCTTGTTGTTTTGTGGAATGGAAGATGACAAGGGCGTGAGATGACAGTTCATTAGATGGATTTCCTTCCTTTCAGATTACAGTCTCGTTGTCATTAGCCTTTTGAGAAGTCTGTCACTGGTCTAAAAGCTGAACTGTATCAGTATCTGTGATTTAGGGTGCAGTTCATACCAAAATCAGACTGTTTGCAATTGAGATTAGAGCGATGCGGATGGCTAAAGCGAGCTGATGGAGGCCAAATGCCGCTCTAAGTCGGAAATGTGTGATTTAATCTTGATTATGAGTTAATACACCATATGCTTCTTGCAATTAGCTGTCCGTGGATGACCCTCCTCTAATTTGTTAAGAGTTCAATGTAGCATAAAATCTAGGGCAGGTCATTCCCAAGTGTTTAATCTGTTCTTGTGTAAGGTAGAAGAGGAAGAGGGAGGGAGGAGGAGGAGGGGGGGTGGATAGTGACGCTAGCTGCACATGGGTAATTAGCTGGGCGGATCATAGATGAGAGGCCGTGCTCCAGTGTGCTAACACCTTCAACTCTCCTACAGTGTTCTCCTATTCAGGCCCTTATAATGAGCCGAGCAAGAACAGAGCCGACGTGCACAGTGTTAAGAAAGGCAGACGAAAAGTAAAAGAAGCAAGAATGCACGAGGGGGGTGGGGGTGGGGGTGGGGGGGAGAACATGAGAAGGGCAAAGGAGATTTGCAGTGGAAGATGAGACATTCTCAGAAGACCAAAGGAGGCTCTGCAGCCTTTCAGGAACAACTGTGTGAAGTCCATTCCTGTATATATCACAGCCCAAATGTTACAGTTTTGATCCTGGGTATCAGATGGATGGTATCAGCTCGGATCTTTGCATCCAGCCCCTTTTTACATACAGCAAATAATGGCCAGAAAGATTTGGATCTTATAAGCAACTCAATACTTAATGTTAAGATATGATTAAAGTTAAAACACCTACATGTTTTATTTTAAAAACCGTGTTTCTGAATGTAAGGTCTGATTTTGCCTCTATAAAATTTTCAGTAGTTGAGTAGTGAAATCTTTTAACTTGGTCTCCAGTATATATATTTTTATGTTCACAAATTCAAATAGAAAGTGCCCAATTCTCAAAAGCTAAAGGAGCTAGTTAGCTTACCCCAAATTGGTGTTGTGGTGATTAGCTGCAGGGTTGGTTGGTGGAGGCGTGCAGGGTGGAGAGAAACAATCTCTTTATCTCAGCAACTATTTGGTTTGATAGGTTTGTTTATGTTGTAAAATGATCTGTAGAAGTCTTTTTGACTATCATTAGTGTGGTATTTTTACTGCTACAAAGGACACACGTGTCCGCACACACAAACAAAGCGAGTCCTCTCCTTTGTAGGATAGTGCACACAAGGTTTTCAAGGTCCAGTGTGTAGGTTCTCAGTCAGATCCACCCGTCCCTCCTTCACATCTCCACCCTCTTATCCAAATATGGTCACTTCTTGCTTCAAGAAAAACCAGGATGGTGATGTCCTAGATGCCAAACACGAGGCGTCGCCCAACTGGCTACGTCCATTCATCCATCAGTTTTCAACTGCTTATCCAAAGCTGCACGTTCCTCTCTCCAGCAACACTTTCCAGCTCCTCCTGGGGGACTCCAGGGTGTTCCCAAGATATGTAATCCCTCCAGTGTTTTCTGGGTCTGCCCTGGGGCCTCCTACCAGTGGGACGTGCCTGAAACACCTCTAACAGGTGGTGCCCAAGAAGATCCTGATCCGATGCCCGAACCACCTCAGCTGACCTCTTTTGATGGGAAAAAGCAGCGGCTCTACTCCGAGCTTCCTCAGGATGTCCACGCTCCTCACCCTATCTCTAAGGCTGAGCCCAGACACCTCACGGAGGAAACTAATTTCGGCTTGTATCCACAACCTCATTCTTTCGGTCACTACCCAGAGCTCATGACCATAGGTGAGGGTTGGCACGTAGCTGGACCAGTAAATCGAAAGCTTCACCTTTTGGCTCAGCTCCCTCTTCACCATGATGGTCCAGACGCCATTCTACCCTCACTTGTGAATAAGACCCTGAGATACTTGAACTTCCCTCATTTGAGGCAGTAACTTTACCAACCCAGAGGGGGCAATCCACCGGTTTCCGGCAGAGAACCATGGCCTCAGATTTGGACCGCCCCAGTGCATGCTGGTGCTCATGGTGTAATGAAGCCAACAGAACAACATCATCTGCAAAAAATAGAGACACAATTCTGAGGTCCCCAAACAAGACCCCCTTCCGCGCCTTGAGATCCTGACGACGAATATCAGAGTCGGAGACAAAGCCAACCCTGGCTACATCCACTTCTTTAATACAGTCTATCGCGAGTCCTAGACAATTTCCGCGACTGCTTTTTTTATGTTGGAATTTTTAGATCTGAATTGAGGACATTTGTGCAATCCGAACATAGTCTATGAATTTTGAGCACTTGAATTTTCTACCTTTAATATATATTTTCGATCCGATAAATAAATCTAGTAATTAGATTCACATGATTAAATTTCATATCTATATGGCCGTTATTTGCCCCCGTATATCTGCACCGCTTTCCCTCTGAAGGCTTCTGAAATGAGTGTCAGAAGGTCAGCGTAGTTCCTTCGTCAGTTCAACCTGCACGATTGATTCCAACAATTACCCAAAACAACACACCTCACTTTACTCTGCTGACCTCAGCGATGCCTCAGACGACTAAAATTACCAGAAAACATTCAGAAATCTGCAGCGATCACAATCTCAAACCTGTCCTAGGAGTGTAACACTGGCAGCTGAGCCCCCACCCTCCTCCACACACACACACACACACACACACCACATTCCCTCACAGTCCCCCTCAGTCCCTCACAGTCCCTCACAGTCCCTCACAGTCCCCCTGAGTCTCTCACAGTCCCCCTCAGTCCCTCACAGTCCCCCTCAGTCCATCACAGTCCCTCACAGTCCCTCTCAGACCCACACAGTCCCCCTGAGTCCCCCTCAGTCCCTCACAGTCCCTCACCGTGGACTCTGCTGCCCCTCTCAGCTCGAGGTCTGGTCTTCCTCAGGTTGTAGCCCTTCCTGATCTCAGCCAGCAGGTTGTCAATGATGCAGCCTTCGTCCTGGTTGGACATGTCCTTCCTGACTGGAGGACAGAGACACCTCTGATCTTCTTCGTCCAAATATTTAACTGCAGAAACAATTTTATTGGAACAGTCGTTACAAATAGTTCAACTCACTGATCTTGGTAGTGTCTCCTTGTTGTTTCCTTTCCTCCTCCTGCTTCTTCCTCCTCTTCTCCTGCTGCCTGCGAGTCTCGTTCTCCTGATGAAGTCATCAGTAACAACAGGAAGTCATCAGTAACAACAGGAAGTCATCAGATTCATTAGACGTCATACAGTTGATTATTTCTTGTTTCTAATGCAGATTTAAATATTACAGCTGTTAGTGTGCTACACTGCTCTCTGATTGGCTGCTGACTACACTGCTCTCTGATTGGCTGCTGACTACACTGCTCTCTGATTGGCTGCTGACCTTGACGGCTCTGAGGAACAGGCCTCTGAAGGTCTTGATGGTGCTGAGGAGTTCCTCGATGGAGAAGCTGCTGACGTCTTCACACAGGTAGTCGGCCAGATCCGTCCTCCTGTCCTCCACCGAGGACAACAGCTGCTGCAGCTGCTCACACGCCTGCAGGCTGTCCTGGAAATACACCACAGAAGAAGAACAGATCGATTGGACCAGATCAATCTATTCGTTCTTGGGTCGAAGTGAACGTTTGTGCCAAACTGGAGGAAAACGCCTCACAGCCTTCACGAGATATTGCATTCGTACATGTGGGGGGACAGCCTGAACGCATACCGCCTCCGGCTGCGGCTATCGCCGGCGCAGAGTCATATAAACATCACAGAGCAGGTAAACACATTAATGAGTGGTGCTGCAGGGGGCGGAGTCAGTGCTGCTGTACCTGTATGGCAGACAGGAACTGCTCCTTCACGTCGTCAGATGAACACGAAACTTTCTTCTCAGAGTTTTTCAGCTGTTTGATCAGATTGTTGCTTTCAGACTGAATCGACTCCAGACTCAACCTGCGGACCCAAAAACACACCACCCGTCACTCCGTCAGTGTGGAAACGTTTCTCACACACACACACACACACACACACACACACCTACACACACACACACATACACACACACACCTACACACACATACACACACACACACAAAAGTTTTAAATCATGTTTCTGATATGTGAGGTCAAAGATCTTCTCCTGAACAGACTCCTCACTCCGTGGACTCTGATGAATTTACCCAGCAGCCTTTTCACAGATCTCCAGGTCATCGGGCAGGTTCATCAGGTCGGTGTGGTTCTGCTCCGCCTTCTGTTCATCACACAAACAACAACAACAACAACAGCTGATTCATGAGGAGCTGCAGCAACGTGATGCTCTGTAAACGGTCTGCTCTCTATCTTCATAACTAACAGAGTCACATGTTGTGGATCAATACTTCACAGATCACAGATCAGTGAACGACCGGGTGTCTGCAGAGTGTTACCTCCAGGATGTGATGCAGCAGCGTGATTCTGGACTTGTTGGCTTTGGTTTCTGTCAGTTTGAGCAAAGTGCTGATTTTAAAACCTTCGGCGTTCCCCGTGTGAGTCCCCTGACGTGATGACATCACACAATGACTGATGACATCACAGAACAAGTGACATCATAACAGAGTACATGAAATCACACATCTTCAGCCATCTGACAGGTTTTGAAAGATTTCAATCATTTGTTCACACCTGACAGACTGGACATGAATAACACATAAACACACTGATCATTATCATATCATGTATAATTATAGATGTCATCACCACACACACAAAGAACTGCACTGACATCACGTCTTTATTTCACATCAGTGTTTGTTCTGCGTGAATGTTCTCACATAGTTGAGAAAGTTTCCGACGCTCAGGATGAGTTTACAGAAGCTGGGCAGACGAGTGCTCTCCCTCACGCCTGAACACACAACAACAACAACAACAACAACAACAACAACATAAATATTAATATAAATATAAATACAGAACAATGACAGGTGGAGGTGAGACTTTTCTTACATTTGTGTTCAATAACCAACAAACAGCCTGTTAATGTGATGTGGAGTTCCTCAGGGATCAACTGTTGGTCCTCCTCTGATCTATTACACTGTGTTTACTTTGTCACCTTAACTTAACTCTAACCCCGTCCCACTGCACTGATGGATGAATGAATGAACAAGTGAATGAATGAATGAATGAATGAATGAATATAGTTTAGGTCAATCAAATGAAAAGTGTGCATCAGTGTAAAAGTTAAGCTAAACACATCCTCTGGAGACACAAGAAACTGATGCAACATCTGTGTGTGTTCAGTGTGTATTTAATACGTGCATTGACTGTGTATTTTGTGTGTATTAAGTGTGTGTATTTTGTGTGTATTAAGTGTGTGTATTTTGTGTGTATTAAGTGTGTGTATTTTGTGTGTAGTAAGTGTGTGTTTGGTGTGTATACAGACTTTGACAGGCTCGGTCCAGCAGCTCAGCTTTGGGCTTCAGAGTCTCCAACAGACAGCTGCTCTCCTCACACAGCAACATACACTCAATCCTCAGAGAGTAACTACAACACACACACACACACACACACACACACACACACACTTCAGCTCACAGACTGTTGTTAAATGTTTACAGCCACACACTGCAGGTGGAGCTGTTATGTAGCTAACTGACAAAGCTAACGTCACCACGCTGTGACCTTAAGAGTAACGGAGGTAATGTGGAGTAGCGTCGACACATATTTAAATCATGACAGTTAGCTTAGCATCGTAAACTGTATACACTGCGTACAGGTGTGTCTGTGACTGATGACAGTGTTTTATTTGAGCAGCAGGTGGCGTCGTTGTACCTGGGGACGTCCAGCAGCTGCAGGTAAAACTGATCCACTGAGGACAGCTTGTCTTTGTCAGCCTGATGAGACTTAAGGTTCTCTATCTGAGGAAGGACAGGTGAGGGACAGGTGAGGGACAGGTGAGGGACAGGTGGGGTGAGATATGAGTAGGTACAGTACAGGTGAGACAGTTTAAATACAGGTGACAGAATTCAGACGCAGGTGTGAACAGGTGTTCTGGAGTCAGTGTGACCTCGTGTTTCTCCGGCAGCAGTTTGATCAGCTGTTTCAGGACCTCCACATCAAACCTGGACCTGTCTCCTCTCTGGATCAGAGACACAAAGTCCTCATGGGAACTGTAGGAGAAACAGCCAGGAAGCAGGTGAGTGTGATGTCACTGCAGAGATCTGCTTCTATTGGCTGACAGGCTGAGTGAGAAGAATCACCATTTGAACTGCTTCAGGAAGATGTTGAGGTTCAGACTCTTCTTGGCATCGATGAAGGAAATCTGTGGACAAAGTGAACAGATGAGGACAAAAAGACAGAGTGGACATTAATGTCTTTGTGGACATGTCTCTACACGTTCAGGTGTGAGACATGTAAAACTGTCGTACCTCTTTGGGCTCAGTCTTGGCTTTGGTTCGGGTCTTGGTCTCAGTCGGAGGGAGACTGAAGAGCTGCTCGATGCTGCAGTAATCTGGTTCCACCGACTCTGTGGACGCCGACGTCCACAAGGACTGATGAGCTACGGAGACACGGATGGACACAAGTCATCCACCCATGAGTCCTGGATCTGACCTGGTCCACACAGGACGGACTTTATGAAGGTAAAACCTGAGGACACTCACCTGACAGCGCTCTGGATGGAAGTTTCTGCCAGTTCAGTTTCTTCATACGGAGGGTGGGGCAGGGGGCGGAGCTGTAAAACGACCTGCCCAGAGTCTGGACTGTCTGGGCGACGATGAAGTCACCTGGGGGAGGGGGAGGAGCTCCCATACCAGGTAAGGGTGGAGGAGGGGGAGGAGCTCCCATACCAGGTAACGGAGGGGGAGGGGGAGGAGCTCCTGTACCAAGTAAGGGGGGAGGAGCATGGACTCCAGGTGAGGGGACAGAAGGAGCACCTGGTGCAGCAGAGGGACCGTCTGGGAGTTGAGTCTGGACCGCCCTGTCGATGGTTCGGATCTTTTGATTGGCTGAGAAGACCTTCCGGGGGAGGAGCCTCTCCAGCAGACTGTCAGCAGAATCTAGGTCGGCTACAAACACACAGGTGTTACAGCGGCGCCTTTTCAGCAAGACCACAACACATTGTGGAAAGTTAAAGTCGTTTCACACCAGGCGGCGTGACGTAAAGAAAAAAATCTGTACAGAAACATATAAAAACATTTTTATTAAGAGTCTGTCTGCTCATCTGTGAGGAAACAACATTTTCAGACGACAGTTCGACCAATGAAATCCTTTGTTCCTGCTGATGTCATCAATGCTGCCAAAGTGAGGAGCGTCTTATTAACGTGATTTGAACGTGGCCGTTACACACTGCTCATGTCATACTGTGGTCAGAGGAGGTGATGAACACGGCGCATGGCTGATAACCTTTGGAAAGTAAAAGCTGTCTCACAACGCTGACGTGACAAATATAAAACATGCCTAATTATCAAACAGAATGATGTCATCAGACCGCCAGGTCAGTCTTTCTCTGGTTGGCGTCACGTAGCACTGCTGTGATATTGTGACGGCAGTAGACCTGGGCGGTGTCACAGTGTCACAGGGTTTTTAACATCCTGACTTTCAATACTGTCAAAAATACAGACGATAAGCTGCACTGAGGATGTTCTGCATGTAGTTCACATGACACACCACCGGAGGTCAGTGTGGTGCCAGTGTAGCGCTGCACACAGGTATTCTCGTGGTGAAATGCCAGGAAAGTATGACGGTATGAAAAGTTAGAGAAGGTCGCTCATGTGTCATCATGGACGGAGGATGGTCAGGTCACACATACATCACGCGTGTCGTGTACAGATCGTCTCAACACACTGACTGCAGGACATGACTCTTTGACAGAGCGGCTATATTTCAGAGACACAGGACTTTGCTGTGAACGTTTGTTTTCAGGATGACACGTCTGTCTGGATGGTTTTTGTTGACCGGACACTGCATTAAAAATGTTTAACAGTAACATGGACACAACAGCAGACCTGATGTGCGTAGCTTCACCTGGAAAACCTGCAGGTGGCCTGTCTGTATTGACACACTGCACAGGTGAGACACACTTTATCTTTGGTCGTAATGCTCTGACCGGTTCGAGTGTAGGGACCTAAACAGAACCGGCTCCATGTCGGTGGAAAAAGAGGACGTGAGGACGACGTCCTGGTCACTGATGTATGGATACGAGCGTTCAGACTTACAGTCCTGGGACAGCAGCGTGGCGCGGTCAGCCAGCAGCTCCAGAGCCAGCCACACCTCAGCTCTGTCCGGATCCACCAACAGCAACGCCTGAAGGATGGACAGCAGCTGGACGGAGGACGGGCTGCTGGACATCTGGACAGACAGGGAGACGGACGTATGAGTCTTCTTTACAAAACAAGGTGCGGCGTCAAATAAGAGCTCCAGCCTGAGAGAGGTCAGAGGTCTGTTCTACAGGTGGAGGTGAACCTGACCTTGGTGAAGAGCGAGGTGAAGACCTGCTGGTGGCTGCTCATGTCGATGCCTCCGTACAGTCTCTCCATCTCCTCCTCGTCCATTGTCAGAGAGTCCTCGAACGCATCACACTGGATGTTCAGGTCCTCGTCCTCTGTCTCCCTGGAGACAGACAGAGACGGACAGAGGTCACACACTGAGGGACATGTTGATCACTGATGATAAATTAGAATCAGTACCTCAGTGTGGGCAGGACGTCCAGCAGCTGCAGTCCTGAAACAACATGAGGTCAGTCAGAAAATAGGATTTTGACCTTGATCCTACGTCTCCACGGCAACAGAAAACCTGACCCTTCACTTTTCATATAATTATGTTATCATCATCATCATCATCATCATCATCAGTGACGTGCTGAGGGATTCGTCGTACCGATGAACTCCTGTCGCAGGCGGTCCCTCCTCCTCAGGTCCTCTTGTCCCAACACCAGGACGTTGACGACGCTCATCAGCGTCACCATGTACGGGACGTTATCGGTGCCGTGGAGCTCGTTCATGATCACGCTGAAGCGATACTGCTGCTTCTTCAGACCCTGGACACGAACACAGGACGTCGGACAGCTCGATTAGACTGACCAGAACACAAAGACAACGTCAGACGACTGAACGAAAACACTTCTCAGGTTTCTTAAAATATTTCGTTCCCAAGAATGAGTTGAAGGGAAGGACGGCTCTGAACACGCAGGGTCCCCGAACACTGGACAGACCTTTCCGTGACTTTATATGGGTCCATGATAAAGATTTTGTTCTCGCCTTACTCGCCCGCCGTTTCTCAAACGTATCAGAGTTAAACATAATCGTAGCTAGCTGGCACACAGGAAGGGAGTGACCACCCCAGGGAAAACGATGCGACGTACAAAAGGTCACACATCGACGCACGTTAGAGCCGCGTTACGTCGACGGCTGTAGAAAATCAATTTGCTGTTGTCTTGGATCACATGACATGGAGGATTACCCACACTATTTCTTTACACACACAAAAACTTCACGACTTCAAATGACTTTGATTAATTCCAGGACTTCCCCAGGCCTGGAGAATGTGATTGTGAAATTCTGTGACTTTTCCAGGTTTTCCATGAAAACACAAGGCCTGGGGCCGCAGTTGCTGTGGGTGTGAGACATAATAACCTGAGCTCAGAGGCTGAGGTATGCTGAGCTCAAACCTCCCTGGCCCACAGGACGGCAGATATCTGATATGTGCAGAGTGGGTTGTGTTTTCTGGAACACAGAGTTGTTGTTCTTCCACAGAAGCAGAGGACGGACAGGTAAGTTCTTGCCCACCTGATGACAGTCTACCATCGTGCCACAGCTCTGTGGAGAACAAGCCTGGGCGAAGTCAGTATTAGGAACACGCCCGACATCCGGAGGTGATGTGAGGTTTGTTCTGAGTCTTATCAGCAGTCACACCCTGCCGTCACACACTCAGCGATAACTCCACAAAGAGGAGGTTTCACGGCTGATAGTGAAGCTGTTCAACTGTGACGTCACAGAGCTCTTTACATTTCTTTCACAGAGACAAACAGACTGAGCACAGGCGCTGTATCTGATGTCGTTGGTCTACTGTGAGCCGACACTCTGACAGAGAGGCTCGTGTAGACACACAACAAAACACCATCAGATTCAGTCTGACAGTAGTGGACAGGATGTTCACACCTGATCTGAGTCAATGTGACCTCTCCATCTGGAAGCAGCTCAAAGAATCTGTCGACATGTTTGAACAGTTAGTGAACTACAGCGCCCTCTTGGGTGGTGTTTAACAGGAGTTCACCATCTTAGTTTAGCATGTTAGCATCAGGGCGGACCTGAATGCTTCAAAGCTTTGATCGTTGCCATGGCAACCGACATCCAAATCAGAATTTTCAGCTGCTCCAGTTACACATGTAATGATGTAATCCATCCAGCTCTGAGCACACTCATCATCAGTGTCACATCAGTTCATGTGACTTCTGCACTGTTTCTGGACGTTTTGGTTTCAAGTCTGCCCTAGTTAGCATGCTAACATTAGCTACTGATCAGTAAACACAGAGCGCAGCTGAGTCTCAATGTCTTTGCCTCTGCACGGACAGATTGGAGCGAACGTGTCCAGATGTGTGCGTCCCGAGTCTTTGACGTGAAGAGCTGACTGTGTGTGGTTACCTTGTAGTGGTCGAGGGCGTCCAGGGCCAGGTGGTGTCCCTGAGCGTCAAACAGAGCGAGGGCCGCCAGCAGCTCAAACACCTGCATCTTCACCATGACGTTAGACGTGTCCAGAGCTGAGGGGACACACAGGGACACATGTGAACACAGGGACAGGTCATGTGACTCCCTAACAGCCAATAGGAACTCACAACGTAAGAAACGTGAGTCAGGAGTTTAACTCGCAGAAGAACCAAGGAAAAAGGAAGGAGGGCGGACAGATGGACAGACAGAAGGAAAGACAGATGGACAGATGGACAGATGGACCAGTTAAATAAAGACAGACCAATGGAAGGACAGAATAAAGACCAAATGGAGGAAGGAGGGGACAATAAAAAGAAAGAAGGACCACTGAAGGGAACGACGAACCAAGGAAAGGAAAGGAGGATCAATGGAAAGAAAGAAGGAGGTGACCAGGTGAACCCACCCTGGGTCAGGGTCCTGACGTAGCCCTGGTTGTCCAGGATGAAGTGGAGTCCTTCGGATGAGTTCATGACGGCTCGGATGCAGGCGACGCACGTCAGCTGCAGCAGAGCGTCGGCGATGCGAGAGCATCCACGACCGGACAGACGCTCCAACGCCTCCATCAACAGGTCCAGACCCCGCAGCTCCAGGAACTGCACCATCCAGGCCTGATCGCTGGCCTCCAGCCGCCGCCGCAAACCAGAGTAGTTCACCACCGTGGGAACCTGAGGAGGTCACGGAGAGGTCAGACTGAGACAGAAGCTCTGACGTGTCCAGCAGGTGGAGCTGTCTCACAGCTATCAGATATTAATATCACTTTATTATTTCACCACCGAGGAGAACTTCCTGCAGTGTCCACCAGGTGTCAGCAGTCCTACCTGCAGCAGTCTGATGCAGAGTTCGGGGTCTGCGTTCTCCAGATTCGCCTCCAGCGTGGCGTCGGGGTCGTGGGCGGGACTTCCTGTCACACGGTCCTTTACTGCACCCCATTTGGTTTTGGCTGCCATGACGACGAGAAGCTGCAGAAAGACCGAAGATTATTATTGATCTGAAAACATCCAATCAGCTTCTTCCTGTTGGTGTGACGACGCTCGCTGATCGTTCTTCTTCATGATCTAATCAGCGTTTGATTATTTTCTCCACTGATTTATTGTTTGATCTGTAAAATGTCTGAAAACTGAAAAATATTTTGTCAAAAACCATCACGCCGTCACATTTACATCATTTTATAGAACTAACCATCTGCCACAGTTTGAGCTCAGACCTGACCTGACTGTGTCGAACACCGAGTCACGATAACTTTATTCTAGGTTTAATAACTCAGCAGCGACGCAGACGGTGGAGCAGCTGCTTATTTCCTGTTTGACAGTTTTGTTTCGTCTGTTCAGATTATTTTGTTCTTGTCGATGTGTTTGATCAGACCCAGATAAACATCACAGACACTGACGGCTGTAAACTGAACTTTAATTTCTGTGAATAATATTTCAAAACTGAGAGGTGGCCGACCACAACGACCTCTCACCTCTGTGGAACATGACCCACGACATGTGAGCCGCTCCTTTGTTGCTTTGCTTTGGTTTTTACTGCTGATTAGTTTGATTGTCTTTGTATGATTTTGACATGTCCAATAAACGGACTAAAATAAAGACAGCACTAACTGGAGCAGCTCCGTCACAGTCATCAGTCAGAGTCACGTCCAGCAGCCTTTCATTCGCTGGTCAGCGTGCTGTGCAGCCAACGTCTGAGGACGCTCTGGTCCCCAGATTTTGCTGCAGAGTGAGCGCTCCTGACTTACGCATTACTCTTTGGTACAGACAGCTGCAGACACAGAGGAGGAGAAACTGTCCACGTTACCTTGTCTCTCCTGCTGAGAGTTACTGCTCACAGATATTTGAGGGTGTTTTCACACTGAGCTTTCGTCAGCCCTCTGAACAGACTCAGAGCGGTGACGCAGCATTTTTGGCACATATGTGAAAACTGCAGGAGAACTCAGACCCCTTCAGGAGGTGGTCTGAGTCCACAGGAGATACTGCACGTCTCCAGATGAGGAACGCAGAAGACATCAAACAGCAACAGTCTCCAGCACAGAGACGCTGATGTCATCAGACCGTGAGTGGCTTCATGACCTCACTGCAGCGCCACGTCAGAGTGAAACCAAGACTGTGTCAGTATACATGTTATATAGACTTTCATGTGAACACAAAAAGAACTGAGTCCCTTTCCTGTTGGTCCACTTCTTGGTCCTCTTTCAGAGGACTGAGTGTGGTTCATTTAAAAGGGACTGTATGTGAAAACACCCTGAATACGACGCCGTGTCTGCCCTCTGTGTGACACCTGCTGCTGGGAACTAATGTTGGTGCACATTTCTGATCAGCCGTCAGCTGCAGCAGTTTGAGATTTTCACAGTCGTGAAACTGTCAGAAAATAAAGTGGTTACGTGGTTTCACAGAGTCGATCCTGTCGTCAGTCTGGATGATCCTCACGGGAACGAAAACACAGGAGTTACTGTTGGTCCAACAAACCCTTCGTTACTGGAGCTGAAACTTTACACAGGTCGTGTAAAAATTCTCCTCTTAGAAAATGACAGATAAATAAATAAATAAATAAATAAATAAACAAACAAACAAACAAACAATTCAGATAAAGGAGAGCTTCGATGTCCAGTTGTGTTTTCTCTCAGTATCACAGCTAAGCAAATGCCCCTTCTATAACCATCAGCTTTAATATCACAGTGCTCCTTCAAAGCTGTACTCGGCTGCCGTTTATGGCGTCACATGAACGCTGCTGTGTCACGGAGCGTCCTGATGGACACCTTCAAACTTTAAAACTTTACGTGGGAAAAAAAACTGAGTTGTTGAATATTTGTATTGAAGAGACAAATGTGACTGACACCAGTCTGAGTCTGCGTCAGACCAAACGTGGCTCGTTACACAGTCAGAATGTTTCCTGTGTTTCAGACTCTGAACTGAAGCAAAGAGCTGACGCAGGACCATCTAATGACAGAAGAACATTTGTGTCAGCTGATCTCCAGTGTGTCAACAAACCCTCATTGTCCTCTCACTCTGTGGTATGTGTGTGTGTGTGTGTGTGTGTGTGTGTGTGTCTTTCTGTCTGCTGAAACACTCAGTCTGTCAATGATTGAAAATCAATCTGAAACTTTTCTCTCGTTCTTGTTTCCACATTTTCTGACACTCGAGTTTCTGACTCAACAAACTTTGAGACTTTGAGAGAAACTGAGCTCGGCCTGTTTCCTTCCGTCAGTCTGCACGTTTCATTTGTTCCCTTCAGCACTTTGTTCTGAAGCTGCAGCTCAACAGTTTAATCAAGTTTCTTTCTGGAGGTTTGACGTTCAGTTTGATCTGTAATAAAATAAACTGCTGTCATGTGACGTACGGGTCAAACACGCCCAGCGTTTTGTCTCTCAGGGGTGAACAGGTAAAGCTGTGATGACAGATGGAGTGGGTGGAGAAATTCCTTCACGCCAGCCGAGGTGGAGCCGCGGCGACTCTGATGAAGAGTCTGTTCGTCTGATAAAGTCTCCAGCTTCTCTCAGTCATCATTACTTTATTTACGTCTCACCATGTGTGTGTGTGTGTGTGTGTCACTGAGAACAAATCACCAATAATTCAGATTAAAACCAGCTCAGTGTGTTTGTGACGTGCCACTGAATTCTTTTTCTTTTTGCTGTTTTAAATGTGCAGATTCTGTTTTAATGACTTTTTTCCTAGTTTGTGCTTTTTGTTCTTCCAAAATGAAAAAGTGAAACTGGTGCATGCGTCCGGCCCCACGTTGCTCAGGTGTGCAGAGACTCACCTGTCCTGACTCCATCAGAGCATTCAGTGGCTCACTGTGTGACGAGTGAATATTTACTTTTTAAATCAACAGCAGGTTCAACACAGATATCTGAAGTCTAACAACTGTCTCTGGACCTGATTTCTGTCTTTAGAATTTTTTGGCTATTTTTTTGAAGAAAATGAAAATCTTTGGTGATTTTATTCCCTTTAAAAATGTAAATGAATGTTGAGTCTTTAAAACTTTCTGGTGATTAGTTTCTCATTAGAAATTCTGTTGTTGTTTTTTTTTCAACAAATTAAATGTTGGCTTTTGAAAGTTTTTTTTTTCTTTAAAAATTTAGGTCAGTTTCTGAGAAAACTAAAATTTTGGGCAATATATTTTTCTTTAAAACATTTTTTTGCTCTTTAAAAGTTTTTGGCAATTTTCTCCTTGATTTTTTTTCTTTAAATTTATTTGTGATTTTTTTGTTTTTGTTCTTTAACAATTGTTACAAGAGTCCCTAACTTTGAAGAAATCACTGGTAAAAAACAAAACAAAACAGTTGGAACCTGAAAGTTTCTCGACAGGCAGATTTGTCATGTTTTAAGAGTAAAAACATCAGAGAACTGTCAGAGTTTGTGTCAACAAATATATATCTATATATCTATAAATAAATATCTCCAATCAGCCATCAGATATTAATATGTGACAGACATGTTCACAGAAATAATTATTTATGTTTATATCATAATTTCTGACTTTAAGAAACAAGAAGAAGAAAAAGTGACTGAATGAAATCACTCTGTTTGTTTTCTGATTATAATCGGGATCAATGAGGCCTGTGAGCATTAACTAACATGTGGAGAGTGTTTCTCTGTGACCCACCCAGCTGACTGGCACTGAGCCCAGACACCTCTGACTGAACGCACCAGACTCCATTTAAAATTCACTCAATTTAACGTCTGTTTGCGCTTCAGCAAAAGTCTTCACAAAGTACAACGCAGCTTTAAACACTGTCCAAACACAGGCAGTATTCTCCATAATTCTGCATCGTTAGGAGTCACCAAGAAGCTCTTTATTTCTGTTAAACACATTTTTAAAAAGTCAACTGAAAACTAATGACGCTGTTATCTGCAGCTCGCCGCCGCTTGTTTTAGTGGATCCTGGTGTTAAAGCAGCGGCCACAGCAGATATGAAAGTGTTTTTAAAAACATAAATACAACTCTCTGACAGATTGAACCTATGCCGAGTGACAGTGTGGTCACGGATCGTTCAGGTGGTGGTTTTGGCAAAATATATCCAGATGTGTGTGTTCGCTAAAATGCGGAGACATTTTAAAATCAGAGTTTTTCCGACGAAGTTCGGCAGCGAGGGGAACACAACGGGACTGACCTTTCACACATCACACAGACTCTGACCTGTTAAACTGACTCCACACACACACAGGTTTCTATATATTTACCGTGAGGCTCGGCGGGAGGAGGCTCGGCGGGAGGAGGCTCAGCGGGAGGAGGCTCAGCTGGATCCGTCCCGTGAGCACCGGAGGGCGGCGGGACCGGCTGCGTCTGCTCGGTGAAAACTGCTGCAGAGTCCAAGTCCTGCAGAGACACTGACTGTTGGTGACAGTTGAGAAACTCTGCGGTGAATCACAGCCTCGGTCCTCAAACACGTCCGCAGATGTGGGCGGGGTCAGAGGTCACCGCGGTGCCAGCCGCCGCTCACAGTTACTAATGTAACTCCGGCTCTAGGAGCTCACACTGTCCACAGCCGCTGACGTCATCAGACCATATAAGGTCTCACACGAACGACCAATAATGTTGAAACGTTTCATTGTTCCATCAGACTGTTGTCACAACATTTGAATATTTCAATCAAAGTTTTTACACCAGTGGAGCAGTGACACTCTGACCTGTGTGACCTGTGTGACCTGTGTGACCTGTGCTCAACAACCATGTGACACTCTCTTATACACACACACAACTCTGTTATTCATGTGTGTGTGTTTCTGAGATCATACAAGTGTGTTACAGAGCGAGTCGACTCCTCCTGGTGTCTGTGAATGAATCTCATTTAGTGGAGATTATGGGATGGCAACCTCCAGACACACATTAAACACACACACATTAAACACACAGTAAACACATTAAACACATAGTAAACACACATTAAACACACAGTAAACACACATTAAACAAACACACACTAAACACATTAAACACACATCAAACACACACACATTAAACACATT
>JAPZEB010000016.1:13991954-14006138 GCA_029783705.1 Chaetodon striatus
TTGTGTACTTGTGTTTGAAACTGTCTCTATTAAGCCATGTTTAATGTGTGTTTAATGTGTGTTTAATGTGTGTTTTGGGTGTGTTTTGAAACAACTAAACCCTGTCGCCAGCTAGTGTTTTGGAGGTGTAACTGCAACACATAAGTATAAACCCTGCTTTAGAATGCCAAAACGATGCAGGAAGTTTCAGTGAAGGCACCTTAACAGTGTTCAAATGGGATGTAAATGTTATTTGTGGCTGAGAACTGAATTTCTATTAAACAGAGATATGACTTGGTTGTTGTACTGATGGAATTAGTGCGATGGGAAGTCATTTAATTTACCAGACCATAATGTTTTTACCTCATCTTTCTCACACATCAGCCATAGCTGTTATTTCTAAGGAATATATAACATAACAACATACAGTACGACCTCCTCACACTGTATGGAAAAATGTAAAACATTTTACGACAGTACGGAATTTGCATTTGATAGTATTGTGATAAGATGTGAAAACCAATCTTGTTCCTGTAGAGTCTGAGTCACCGCGGTCCTCAATGTGATTTAGCCACTTCATTTGCATAGGTTAATTTCAAACAGCACCTCAAATTAGGCTTGAAAGGATAATTACTTAATCTCCCCGCTCCTCTCCCCTTCGCCCCCCTCTCTACCTCGCTGCTGCACCTTCCTTCCATCCAGGTTATATAAATGTATCTCCCAACATCTACTTTTCTCGGGCATGTGTTCGTGCACAGCCTCTCTCTGTCGTCTCTCTGCCTCATAATATTGGTTGGACATTTCTTTAATTCACTCCCACTCATGTACTCGAGAGCAAATTGCCTACACAAGCCAGATAATTTTCACAATATACCTGGAGCCATCAAATGCATTTTGACGGCATGAGGGCAACTTCATTTCCATTCAGTCGCGAACATGATGAATGCGCGCACATGCCAGGCCAGCAGGCATGTCAACTTAGTCGCGGTCAGTGACAGTAATTATCTGTCTTTGAGTTAACAGTCATGTAGTGTTCACATGCAATTTCTTTTGAGGAGAATGAAAAGCAAAGCAGTCACCGCAGGCTCGGACCACGAGGAAAAAACGGAGAGTACAGTAAAGCAGAGATAAAGACATTATTGATGTGTTCGCGACGTTACACCAGTGCGCTTTTGATCTCGGGCTTGACGCTAACAAGCTCGCATGTACCACAGATACACCACTGCCCAAAAGTCTTAAGGCTGACACAAGTTCACCGTGTTGGCAAGAAGCGGATTTGAACTTTGAGGATTCTCCAGAAACCTCTGCGCAGCGCTGAGCTGACTTTTGACTTCTTCTTCCACACAGCCGAAACCATGACTGGACTTTAATTATGTAACAGTGCTGATGGTTGAGCAAAGGATGTAAGCACTTAAATACACAGCAAGTGAGGCGAAAGACCACGACCGCTGAAGTAATAGGACTTCATATAGAGTACATTACCTCCCACTTCTGTTCCTTTTAAAACAAACACGCGTTATTTGCTTTGTGTTTCATCTTTTTTTCCTTCATCAAAATTTACTGAAGCTTTTATATTCCTCGCGAGCCTCCCACGCTGCCGGTCCAGTCCTGTATCAGCCTCGCCACAGTTTGAGTTCTGTGTTGAGATTCATAAGGAATGCTTTTTATCATTCAGGTCAAAGACCCCCAACCTATTTACAGTAACAGCAGGTAGCCACATCGAGGCCTTCAGTCTGGTTCCCTTCATCTATATTCCATCCAGAAAGCTGTGAAGTCTTGTTCTGTGAATGAGTGGGGGGATCAAGGTACCCATATTTCTAAGAATTATTCACTCCGCTTTTTTTTTGTTTTGTTTTTTTTTTCCAGTGTTTTTAACAATATTTCTTTGTTGTGGACAGAGGGGAAAACAAAAAGAACCACAACAAATCCCTGTGTTGGTGACAATTATAATAGCAAATCTAAGCTTTGATGATTGCCACAATGAGGTCAGAGGCAGAGCTCCAGGCTCAGGCCCGGCTTTGGTGCTGGAATCCATCGCCAGGACCTATTGTGGAAAATCATGTGTTTTATCCCATCTGTTAGAGTAGAAAATCACAGGTTATCATATGTGTTAGGGTGGAAAATCACGTGCTTTATCACGTGTATCAAGGTGGAAATTCAGGGGTGTTATCGTGTACGTTCAGGTGGAAAATTAGGTGTGTTATCCTCTGTGTTAAGGTGGAAAATCAGGGGTGTTGTTGCAAGGGATAAAGTGGAAAATCAGGGGTGTTATTGCGTGTGTTAAGGTGGAAAATCAGATGTGTTATTGCATGTGCTAAGAAGGAAAATCAGGGATGTTATCCTCTGTGTTACGGTGGAAAATCAGGGGTGTTATTGCATGTGTTAAGGTGGAAAATCAGGGATGTTATCCTCCGTGTTAAGGTGGAAAATCAGGGGTGTTGTTGTGTGTGTTAAGGTGGAAAATTGGGTGTTATTGCATATGTTAAGAAGGAAAATCAGGGATGTTGTCACGGGTGTTACGGTGGAAAGTCAGGTGTGTTATTGCATGTGTTAAGGTAGAAAATCATGCGTGTTTATCTCGCCTCCTTATCTAAAATACTGTTTACATGCCGCTGTATGATAATGGGCTGTGTATTATTTTGTCATGCTTATCGTTAATGAAAAAAGGACCCTACTGAACACATATTTAACATACTGTATCACATCCTAACTTTATGAGTTTGCTTAGTTTAGCTAGCTATGCTAATGACATTTGCATAGCTAGCTTACCTCAGGACAAGTATTTGCTCCTTAAGTAACATCATGTTACCTAACTCTTAGTTAGTTATATGGAGTTATTAGAATACACTGAAACATCATAGCAGATATTTTTATGTGGGAAAACCATGTTAAACTAAAAAAGAATCACAGCAGATAACATGTCTAGAGGGGAACTTTAAGACTGAATGTTGATGTATGTTAAGAGGGCGATTGGTTCGCCAGCAAAACCCTCGCTGCTTCTGAGGCTCTTTGAGGTCTCGCACAAAGAGCGGCGCTTTCTCCGCCAAATGATCAATTCCTTGATGTAAGTGTGTCTGACTGAAGAAGCAGAAAGCTGCCGTTTGCCGGGAAAACAATCCTGAGCAGCATTACTGTACGAACCAGGCGGTGCTGTATGACTCACAGCATGAACCGAGTTCAAATGTAATTGTCATCATTAAAAAAAACACTGTTATTCTGCCTGGCGCTCGAGCAGCCCCCCTCGTCACTAACTCAACAGTGGCTTCCAGGTAATTTGAGTATGAGAGCACTGCTTTAGCTCTTTAGCTAACTTGATTTATTTATTTATTTACTGGGAATTAGGCGTAATTTCCACACTTTGTTCACACAGCAGCCTCAAACATGGCTGCTGCTGCTTTTTTATTCTATTAGCCGACTGTTGTAACACTTTTATCGTTGTTTACTCACCTCAGGTCAGTCGAAGTCCACTTTTTATGTCAGATCAATACACAGTGCAGCTGCATGTCTCTAAAACAAATGAACAGAGCAGCTCTTTTGGATCTTTAGAGCTCACTCTTCGATATATAGAAAGAGAAGGGTGAGAGGCAGCGAGAGAGGAAACAATAGCACCTCCCACTCAGCAGTAGATAAAAATTGTCTCTTTTAACCCAGGGACATAAGTCAGCAGTTTAGCGGGCAAACATCATGATGAGCCACCTGCAGCTCTCCCAGCTAATACTATCTTTACTGGGTTGATACGCACTTTATCACTCACCACCCCCACAGACACCATCTGTCCCAACACACATAAACACACATACAATCATCCAGAGACGAGCCGTCCCTGCTTCGCTTTGGTGGGAAATTAAAGCTTAATCACAGTGTTTCAAAGAGAAACACTTAAAAAGAGAGACAGAGGAATCAGTCTGGATTTTATCCTCATTAGAAACATTTAATCTCTTTCCTGTTCACCACCCTGTGCTTTAGTCTCTGGTTTGTTTGCTTCCCTGTGTCCTTCAACGAGCCAATCCTCTCGCACCGTGGCCGTGCCCACGGCTGAGGTGGACAGCCAGGATGCATCACGTGTTAAAGTGCCACTTAGCCCCGGCATGGTGCCGCTTCCCTGGCTGCATATGTGCTCCATCCACCTTGCAATCAGAGTTTAGCTTGTCCAGACCCTGAGCGCAGGTGGTCCATACAAAGCTCTTCATCAGGGGACAAGATGGAACCCAACTTCCTGAAAATGGCCATGCCATGGCCAGGATGGGTTTGTGTGCCCAGAGAATAGCAACAGTCATTTCAATTTGCGGCATAATAATGCAGTCGTCTGTGGTGGAGGGGAGCTTCAATGTCATGTGATTTGGCCTTTTTAAGTTGCTTGGCTGAAATACAGTATTGCACAAGAGAGGTATTTTAAAGGGACAGTTCACCTCAAAATCAAAATACATATTTTTCCTCTTACTTGTAGTGCTGTTTGATTTAGACTGTTTTGGTGTGGGTTGCCGAGTGTTGGAGATATCGGCTGTAGAGTTGTCTGCCTTCTCTTGAATATAATGGAACTAGATGGCACTCAGCTTGTGTTGCTCAAAGCCCCCGAAAAAAAAATACATTTTTCTTTCTACCAAACTACACCTGGCCACCGTGTCACCTGGTAGACGGATCTACTCGCGAAGATCAGATCACTTGGACGGTGACTTCTGCGTCAGACGACAACACAAAAAGCAGTCCATTTACGTCGGGATGATGCATGGCCAGGCACCATCGGTGTGTTACGGCCGTCATGCCGTCAGGGGGACATGCAGCCAGACAACATAAATAATGGGGGCAAAAAGTCGGGCGGGTGGGAGGTGTGGTAATTGGGATGAACAATCACCAATGAATGAATGTAAAGCCAAACCCTGTTCTTAATTTCTAAACCCAACTACATGCCTGTGTCAGTTAAACGCAACCACGTGTGTGTCAATTTGTGGTGTTGTACCAACTTAGTGCATTTACTTTGAAAGAGACTGTATGCAAACTGTACATTTCCTGTGAAAACTGAAGTGTAATTTGAAAACAGACAATGCATGTAACAGGCTGAAGTGCTGGCAAAGTATATTGCAACAGGTCGCAGTTTGTTTGGGTTAAGAGAACAACAAATTCTTGATGAAGTTTATGAAATTACTTTGGTTTTGGTAGAAATTTAAAAAAAAAAAAAACTACATATGGGACATAAGTGGCATAAATCCAGTGTTTTTGCATAGCTATTTTTACAAGTCTGTAAATTCAGGTAAGAACGGGGCATGAACACCAGTCTCCTGGGGGAAAGTCCGTGTTTGTTTGACCCCCTCCACCACTGACCTGGCCCAACCTACACGGACTTTCTCGCTCTGTTTACTTAACTCGTATGTCCACCACGACTGAAGATCCTCATTAACTTTGCATTGGCATTTTTTGCGTGTTGCCAGCACGAAATTTTAACACAATTCATGTGTTGTTCAGAGTTCCTGTCCATTTCATGAATTTCTGTGATACCAAGCTAAATGAAAATAGTTGTTCCATTAAACTGCTGAGGGTTATACTGACTAGCTGGGTCATGATTTCTAGAAAGAGACATCGTTGTTGAGTTTTTTAAATGTAAATTTCTGGCGCTTTGAGCACCACAAACGGAGCACTATCTAATTCCATTATAACTAAAATAATACAAAGAGAATACTGTGTTCAGTGAATGAAATTTATCCACAGGTAGCGTTATATAGCAATTAGGGGGTGTAGATTAAGCTAACATTTAAATCTCACAAAGATATCCAAGTGGCATTCATCAAGATCAAAGAATTTACGTCAAGCTTTTACTTTTTTGTGGAATAAACATTTGTACGAACAAGCCCCAAAGGAAGAAGAAAGAGATTAAGAGTAAAAATAAGAAAATACTCTCACACGAGGCCCAACTTTTGAAGCACACATGTCGTTCTTCATATGAAAGTGAGCATTTGTATATAGATTATTCGTAATAAAGCATCAGATCAAGGTTGTTTACTAATTATTAAAATACACGTTAACACTATGTCTGTGCCCAACCTTCAACTCTTGGGAGTGATCCCATTATTCCCATATAAATATAGCATTTTGTTCTCTCCCTCCCCAACAGACCAATGCAGCAGCCATCAATAACTCTCTGCTGATTGATGCATTTACGAGTTATTTGATCCACTTTGCAGATTATAGATTTCATGTCAAAGAATGGTTTGTGCATTACTCACCTGAGGTAAAGGTGAACTGCAGCGTGGCCCAAACTCTGGAGTCCAAGAGGAGAAAATGAAACAGGGAGGATGAGAAATGACCGCATGAAAGGAGTAAAAACCCCCCCTTTAACAAATGGTCAAACTAGGAAGAAAAGAAAGGTAATTGCAGGTAATCAATACGTAGTGATTCGGAGCGCTAATTCAAATGCAAATATCAGCGCCAGATGTCATGGCTCAGCGCGTGTGCCCAGGAACCGAGGAGAAAAATAACCTGAGCGAGAGAGAGAAGACGTAAAAATGTGGCATTGGAAAAACAAGTGGTCTGACCACCAGGGTAATTAGTCAAACAGACCTTTCTCCTCATCAAAAAGGGCCAGCGGCCATGACTCCGCTGCCACATTATCAGCCTCCCCTTTGTCCTCAGAGGTAAACAAGCAAACTAAGGCCAGACAACATCAAAACTAAACTCCAGAAATCCCTGCCTCTAACGAATCGAGAGCCAGAGGGCGGCTTTTCTCTATCAGGTATGCGAGCAGGGAAATTTAGAAGCAAACAACAAATTAAAGTGCATAAAATGGCTGCTATGGTGACGGAGCTTTGTGTCTGCAGTCAGTGTGAATACAGAGATTTTAAAATTTTCCACACATGATCTAAAGAGAGAAGATATGCTAAATCCGTGTTACTGTAAATCGTGTTCGATTTCCAGTCAAAGGACAGGTTCAGTATCAACGGCCCGGAGGAATAATCAAGGCACAGAAGGAGTGTTTATGATAAGACACTTGAACGCCTCACGTCCTTTCATGGCTTTACTTGATGCTGACCCCTTTTCCACCCCGTTTAACCTCGACGAATGTCGCCTTCCACACTTCAAACACAGACCCACTGAATGAACACTTCAGAGAGGGCGCCTTGTGTACACTCTTGAAGGTCAAGGAGGTTGTGGCAGAAAGTGCAGACTCGAGGTGAGATTTTCTCATTTACAGACGACAGTCGAGGTGGAAATCACACAGGGGGTCTGTGAAATTTTTACCTTTGATTAAGGACCCAGACGGATTGACTCAAGAATATCTCTGCTCTTAGATGTTCTGACCTTTTTGCACCATGTTCATAAATACAGTATGTTTTAGATCTCTGGTTATTTAAATCTAAAGCGTGAACCATAAAGGAAAATCTCCATTTACATTAAAAGGTCAGTTCAACCCAGAATCATAAATCCATATTTTCCTCTTATCTGTAGTGCTATTTATCAACATAGATTGTTTTGATTTGAGTTGCCGACTGTCGGAGGTATCGGCCGTAGAGATAGAGATATTTGCCGTCTCTCCAATATAATGGAACTAGATGGCACTCAGCTTGAGGTGCTCAAAGAGCTAGAAAATACATTTAAAAAACTCAACATCAATGTCTCTTTACAGAAATCATGACCTGGTTACTTTAGATAATTCACAGACCTTGTTGCGAGCAGTTTCATGTAGGAACTATTTTCTTTCTACAGAACTACACGGCAAACCGTATCACTGCGCAGAAGGAAGCTAGCTCACCTAGCACTACTGAGCTAGCTAACGTTGAGCACGCTTATATGGTTGCCAGATGTAGTTGCCTTAAACTTTTAAAGAAATTGTTTTATAAAAATTAATATCAACAAGCTCAAAGAAATAGTGTCACTTTTTGGGAAATACGCTTTGTTTCAGAGAGTTAGTGAGAAGATAAATACTACTCTCATAGCTGTATGCAAACTATGTAGCTAATTGTTAGCATAAAATTATTCTGGCACAAAACCAATTATTGAAAAAAAAAAAAGAGGAAACTAACATTAACTACCTCAAATGAATAATTTGACCTTTTGGTAAATATTTCCTGCGAACAGATACATTAAAGAGTTAGCTACTACTCTCATAGCTGTATGCTAACTATGTATAGTGCTGTGACGTTAGCTTAGAAATTGTCTGGTACAAAACCAGTTTCTCAAAAAAAGGGCTTCAGTTTTTGTATGGATTAAACAAACACAATCAACTCTTAATTTGTGAGCTTTGGAGAAAAGAGCCAGCTAGCTGCTTCCCCAGTTTTCATTTTTTTGTGCTAAGCTAGGCTAACCAGCTGCAAGTTATGTAACATTTGACTAAAAAGTGTGAGCCCTTATGGGAAAAAAATGCTTTTGCATTAAGCTTTAAAGAAATTGTGTATTATTAAAACTGACATTTAGGAATAGTTTGATATTTGGGAAATACTAGTATTTGTTTTCTTGGTGAGAGATGGATGAGAAAATAGATCTTTGCTGTATGCTAACTTTGTAGCTAGCACCAGCACATTAATTAAGACAAAGTCTGGCACAAACCAATTATTTAAGAAAAGAAGACCTTTATTTATATGGATTAAACAAATAAGATATAATGTCTTAGAGCCAGGTTAGCTGTTACCCCCTGTTTTCAGTCTTTCTGATAAGCTAAGCCAAGCTAACTAGCGGCTGGCAGCAGCTTTATATTTAAGCTAACGCACAGACATGAGAGTGGTTTTGATGTTTTCATCCAATTCTGGGCAAGAAAGCAAGTTTATTTTCCAAATTACTGGACTCAAGCAAAATTCACAATTCATCAGCCAGAATACAGAGAAATTAATTAAATATGTTCAAACAGTATATAATCAATGTTAATATTATGCATTCAGAAAGATTTTAAAGACTGAGAGTTGTTTCAGATGTGTGTGAATTTAGGTTTACAGCTTCAGCATGGTAACTTAAATTAAAATGACTTTTTGCACTAAGCTAACAAATGATTTAACAGCAGAGTACTAATATTGTTGTGCAACACATGCCATATAATATGCCTTAGCGTTTGCCCACTCCCTCATCATCATAATTAGTACTTCTGGGGCTGCTGGCTGCCAGCTTGTTTGCACATGTTGGTCATTTTAACACATTTTGCTGCGTGCTCATGCTCTGAATAGAGCACTTCAGCAAGGCTCTATGTGTTCGTCAGTGCCGGTGGAGTATACAGGGGCATCTGTAAGCCTGTCAGGGTGTACGCACAGGATTAGCCCCAATAAGGTGCAAGATGGTGCTGAGACTGGATGTGTGAGCATGTGTATATTTACTCTCGCTCTGTGGCACTCCAGCATTGCATGCACCTTGAGCACCTAGAAAATACCAGGATATTTGTTTGTTTAATCTGCACATTTTCAGCTCCTCTTTTCTGTTCTCTCTTTTTGTTACCAGTCAATGGGAAACCTGTGCTTTGGGATGCTTTAATACCCTTGTTTGGCTGCAGCTGGATTTGCTGTGTTTTGGAGGCACTTGTCTGTATCAGGCTACCTCTACACTAAATGCATTCTCGTTTTAGAAAACATAACTATTGTTATGTTTACCCCTTGTGTCCACACTGCTCTGGCATGTTTGGAGACTTTTGAAAATGCTGCTGACTCCATCTGGGCCAGGACTGCCCACATATGGCCTACCTCTGACTTCACAAGCAAACGTGGAGGTGGCAGAGCCAAAATGGCGGTGGCTTGCAGTGCTAACTGTGCTAACAGTGCTAATAGCATGTCCCTCCAGGATTTCGCGGGCTCTTTTTGGGATTGTTGCAGGCTGTAGTGCCATTGTTTTTGGTTGATTTTTTTGGTTTTTGTAATGATATGCAATGATATGTGAAAATTACAAAAAATACTTGTTCTGTCTTTGATCGAAGGAGCATTCAGCCATTCCCACATAATTTATTAGTGATGGTAGGGGTGGTGGGCCATTTAAAGCAGTGCTAAAAGACAGTCTCCATTGGGCTGCTATCCTCATGCTCTCTGCCTGGTTAGCACAAGCTAACACAGCAGCAGCGGCTAACAACCAACACTGAGCCTTTAAACACTCCCAACAATCTCATACCAACACCTAAACAGCTCAGCTTAGTTGATAACTGTTAATAAGTGTTTTGATCCCGACAATGTATAACGATAAACAAAGATGGAGAAAGAGGTTTGGCAAATTGATGCGCTGCATGCAGCTTTACAATGAAATGAGATTTCACCCGTTTTCAATGGCCAAAGTTGCAGTTAAGTTGGGGGAATTGGACAAAATTGCAAAGCAGTGCAGAATCCGCAGGGATTGTTAATTGTTGCGATTGTAGCATCGTGGAGGGACTAAACAATGGCAACAGCACTAACAGTGTTGAGCTGGGCATCATGTTGTGTTCACACCAAACGTGATGTGAATTTTCATGTGGTGTTACCTGCGCAAGTTTGAACGCTAGAATATTTTTTAACTCAATTCATACGCGAGAATAATTTGCATCATATGCGAGTGAGATCGATGAATGAACTTCTACAGGTACGTCTTTTGCATCATAAGTTTCCTGGAGGATCTCAATGCTGATGAGCTAACGTGGCGCGAATTTGTCCCTGAAGTTTCGATATTTCAACTCTTGAAAATAAGTGTATGATGCACAATTGCCAACTTGCTTCATTCGCTCTGCTTAATTCCTGTATTTCGCATCATGTCCACACCCAGTTCACGTCTATTTGCGTCTTTACATTGACTTTACATGTAATTCACTTGCGCAAATTGTTTTGTTTACACCCAGTTTTACGCAAAGTGAATTTTGATTGGCTATTGTGGCCCCAGTCTGTCGCTGAAGTTCAGATTGTTAAACTCTGGGGAATGCGTATGACGCGAAATTGCACTACTTGCTTCATTTGCACGGAATCGCATTTTTTCATTGACTTTACATGTAATTTACTTACGCAAGAGTTTTTTTGCGCCCGGTGTGACCACAACATCAGGATCTCAATGCTGGTTGGCTATTGCAGCAAGAATTGGTCGCTGAAGTTCAGATTTTTCAACTTCCGCAAATAAGCGTAGGACTCATTTCATTTCACTGTGCTTCATTTCATTTGTGCTGCTTAATTTGCGTATTTCACATAATTCGCATCATTTCCATCGCAGCACCTGGTGGGAATTCACGTCTCATCGCGTTTTTACGTTGACTTTACATGTAATTCACTTGCACAATTTGTTTGCCAGGTGTAAACACAACACTAGGCTTCCGAGACAATGGCCTGCCTCCACCGTCTCTTGGGACAGTGTTATCAGTAGGCTGCGATTAGCTAGCCAGTCGGACATGAAGGAGGGACTAACAAAGAAGCTTTGATTACAACGCGCACAGAGGGAGCTCAGGATGCCATTCCTTCACTATAAATTTACACAGCAAATAGTTGATTGCTGCCATATTAATGTTCAAAGTCTGATGTATACAACCTTTAAGACAAGTTTAGCAACATGTCAAGGCCACGTGGCCACCAGGGGACCCAGCCTGATACCCCATCTCCATAAATTAACCGGATGACGAGGCACGTAAGCATGCTTGTTAAAACTGTAAATGAATTAAATTGGATAGATGGATAAAAGGATTGATGGGTGATGGGTATAGAGAGGGGATGGCGTATGATTTGTAGGTGAGGAACACAAAGAAAAGGAGCTTGTAGTAGGATGGGGATGCTAGTGGTTGGTTGGTTGGTTGGTTACACCGATACGCCCACGTGGATCTGTCCAGGGGATTGGGATCAGATACTTCATTTGAGCAAAGCCACGCTACATCAAAGACATTCAAATGAAGTAGTCTTCTATTGCAAATTAAGCTCCAGGGGTGTGTGTGCGTTCCTGTGTGTGTGTGTGTGTGTGCATCCGCGTGAGTTTCTGTTTGTGCTCGAGAGGGGTGAGAAAGTGACAAAGGAGAAAAAAGAAAAATCAAGGGATGGAGAGGGTGAAAGAAAGGTGTGTAGGCCTAAGCTCTTTATCCGTATCTAAAAGAGGCATCAAAAAGAAGTGTGCGCAGACGCTGTAATCTATATGATATTGAGTAACAGTGAGCAATGCATGTATGTGTGAAGAAATACAGCACTTTCATGGTGAATTCTCAGGAAGAAAACGTACAGGTTTCACAGAGAAAACACTCTGAGAAGGTGCTCCTCTCTAACCTTCAACACCTTCATTCAGACCTCTGTATCTTTAGCAGCATGGATCATGCCGTTCCTGGCGACCTCACCTTCACCAGGCTGCTCTAAAGAATAAAGTAACATACACTGTGAAGCATATACCCTGCGTCTAAAGCTTCCTCATTGACGTAATCCGATCTTCTATTAATTCCGAGTGTGTATTTAACGTTGAGGAGGTGGGATTGGGAAAGGCTTTATGTGGCAAAGTAATTCCCACGTTCCTGCCGCTATCTCTCCCGCCGCCTCCATAACAGATCAATAAGCTTTTAATTGATCAGCTCTGACTCATGCAAGAAGCCGGTGCTGAGGTTTTTACACAGAGAAGGCTATATACTCAAGTGTAGCGAGCGTAAAAGCTATTCATAAACTTTTATGTGCAACAGGGAGCACATCTTGACATAAAAGGAGGAAATTTCACATCTTTTTTTTTTACCCAGCGCTGTGCTGATGCTGGTCAGTTGTAGAGGCAGGTTTTTTTTTATTGGGGTATTATAACTGTCTCGTCCTGGCAAATAGGCTGTTTCATTACGAAGCACATTGTTCAATGGCCTCTCAGTATATTAAGGTTCTGTTTGTAACGTTCCACACATATTAATCATGTTTTTATTGCCAGTGTGTGAGTGGGTTGTAGCTTAACTTAAAAACTGAGATGTTCCCCAACTTTCTCGATTGCCTGTGCACAGCCTGTGCACTGATGTCCGTGTAGAGGACTCAGGCCGAATTATCTGGGAAAATCTACAGGATGTGATGTTATGCATGTTCTCGAGTGTCTTCCCTCTCTTGAGCTTTGCTACAATGCTACAGTGTGCAACAAGAACTAATGTTAGCTTAGAAATGGAGTCTGTTAACATCAAGAAAAACCAGCATCCCCCCACAACACACAGTTTCTGTTCTACAGACTACAGGAGCATGCATTATGGATTTAGTGTCCCTGGTGTTAAAGTGTTGAAAAAAATCCCAGAGGAAACACTGACATGTTAAATATTTTGTGATATTGTGGTTTTAGCTGGCTAATGCTAGCCAACATTAGCTTTCCTGTTAACACAGGCAAATTGCGAGCTAGCTAATGCAGTGAAATACTGTCTTGAGTTGATAACGTCCACTAATATGTCCAGGCTCAAGCTGCTGGTTTTCATTACTTTATCAAAAAATGTTACAGGCTACCAACACCAGATCCACGCAACTTAGCTAAGTTACAGCTAGCTGTGCAACCAATGAGCTTACTGTATAATTTAACTAAGGTTAATCAGCTAGCTAGGTGGCCATTGAGCTAACAGTGACCTAAACTAAGGTTAGCCAGATAGCCAGGCAGCTAACAAACTAACAGTATCCTAACTGTAACCTAAGCTAAGATGAGGCAGCTGGGTTGTGAACAGCTAACTTTAACTTTAACTAAGGTTGACCAGCTAGCTGGGCAGCCAATGCTAACCGTAACCTTAACTAAGGTTTACCAGCCAGCTGGGTGGCCAACGAGCTAACCATAACCTAAACTAACCACATAGCCAGGTGGCCAACGAGCTAACTGTAACCTAAACCAAGCTTTACCAGGTAGCCGTGTGGCCAGTGAGCTCTAAACTAAGGTTAACAGGCTAGCTTAGCAGCAAACAAGCTAACCTTAACGTAAACTAAGGTTACCCAGCTAGCCGGGTGACCAACAAGCTAATCGTAACCTAAACTGAGATTAACCAGCTAGATAGGCAGGCAGCGAACAAGCTAATTGTCACTTAAACTAACATTAACCAGCTAGCCGGGCGACCAACAAGCTAACCATAACCTAAATTAAGGTTAACTAACTAGCCTGGCAGCCCGTGAGCTAACTGTAACCCAAACTAAGGTTAACAAGCTAGCTGGGTGGCCAGTAAGCTAACTGTAAGGTAAGCTTAGCTAGCTAGCTATGTAGCTGAAAAAGTAATATGCAAACTCAAAAACCAAAAAACAAAAAAAATCTAAATAAATAAAATACATGTAACATTAAATATAGTAACGTTATTCTAAATATGATTATAATTTATTTTCAAGTTTTCCATCAACA